>ML278448.1:0-123548 GCA_005239495.1 Nicotiana undulata
ATGAAGGAAATGCGGTGTCGAGGGGTAGAGACACCAGTACAGGGATTTGCTTGCTTGAAAGTTCCGTTCACTCTAGATTCCGTTCTTTATGTCCCTGGATGTCCTTTTAATCTTGCATCTGTTAGTCGTTGACTCGTGCCCTCCATTGTGGTATATATTTTATTGATGATTCTTTTATTATGCAGGACCGCAGTACGGGACAGACGATTGGAACAAGACTTGAATCAGAAGGCCTTTACTACCTTAACTCACTCAATTCCTCCAAGGCATGTCTTGTTACACATCCTCTAGACCTGATTCACAGACGTTTATCCAAGCTTCAGAAGATGGTGCCTAGTTTGTCTAGTTTATCTAAATTAGATTGTGAGTCATGTCAGCTCGGGAAACATACTCGAGCCTCCTTTCCTCGTAGTATTGAGAGTCGTGCAGAGTCTGTTTCTTCTTTAGTTCATTCTGATATATGGGGTCCTAGTAGAGTCAGTTCAACCTTGGGATTTCGTTATTTTGTTAGTTTCATTGATGATCATTCAAGATGTACTTGGATTTTCTTAATGAAAGATCGTTCTGAGTTGTTTTCTATATTCCAGAATTTTTGTGCTGAGATCAAAAATCAATTTGGTGTTTCCATTCGCACTTTTCGCAGTGATAATGCCTTAGAATATTTATCCTCTCAATTTCAGCAATTTATGACTTCTCAAGGAATTATTCATCAGACCTCTTTGTCCTTATACCCCTCAGCAAAATGGGATTGCAAAATGGAATTATTAGGTTGGGAAGTGTCATCATTCTATGATTTGACTATGAGTTTTTCTAAATAATTACTAACTATAAATCTTCAAAAAAATTATGATGTATACTTGCATATTACTCGACGTTTTAAGTGATTCTTAAATATGTAGACTTTTTCAAAATAATTACTAAGAAACAATGTACAATTTCACGTGTGTTGGTTCTCGGGGCTTCTCGTTCTTTTAGGTAAAAAGGTAGTAGTACTAATTTAAGCACAACACATATACAGAATTTACAACAATAATAAGCAGTGGAAATGGCAAATTTGACGACCAAACTGAGGCCTAACCAACGCTTTCTCACAATATATAACGAATCTTGGCTCAAGGCATTTTGGATCAACAAAGAAAACGAATGAATCACAAAACTCGTATTATACTGGTGCTTTTACTGTGTCTTAGGATAGTAAGACACAGAAAATCCAACTTAAACATGCAAGTGTAAGAACAGAACTTTGGCATTGATGATGTTTTTTATTCCCACAATAACAGATATTAACTTATTGTTCATCAATAACTAAAGAACAAGGGAATACTTATTTTGGCATAGGCTGCAGTAAGATAAATCACAGCTTGTTCATCCAAATAACACAACGTAGGCTCTTTCCTTGAATAAGTAAATCGAAAGCCTTGTTGATGTCTTCAAAATTCACTTCATGTGTCACAAACTTGTCCAATTGCAATTCCTAAAGCCACGAAAAAGGCGAGGACTAATGTTATTCAAATGAATCCCACAACTTTATAACTGAAATGCAGCTAAGCAGAACGATTAATTACCTTATCAAGATAACGTTTAACAAGGATAGGAACGTCGGATTTTGGTTTGAGACCACCAAAGAGTGCTCCTGTGAGAGTTTTCTTACTCGTAAGAAGCTCAAAAGAGTTCAAGTTCAGCTGTGCCTCTGGCTTATCAACTCCTAAAACAACTGTTTTTCCCCAACCCTGCATTTTATATCCAAAGGTATTAGGTATGAGTTTGTTCTCATTATTTTGTTGATTAGTGTAATAAGAGTTATATAGGGGAGACCTTTCGACAGCAGGCGAACGCTTCCTGTACAAGTGTTCTCAGACCAACACATTCAAAACAATAGTCAGCACCTCCATTAGTCATCTCAATGATCACCTGCTCAAGAAAAGGAAAAACATTACGAGAGTTTTAGCATAGGATAAGGATCATTGCCATATTATTATAAGTTGTCAGCTTCTACTACAACAACATACGCAGTATATTTCCACAGCCTGGGGTTTGGGGAGGGTAGTGCATACGCAGACCTTACTCTTATCTTGGTAGGGCAGAGAGGCTGTTTCCGATAGACCCTCGGTTAAAGATACAAGGGGTCTAGTTTCTAGTTAATAAATTCCATATGTAAGAATGAAAGATGCAACCATGATTTTTGCACTCATTCACAAATAAGCATAATCTTCTTTTTTAATTTCCCACCTGACTAATAGGTTTATCCCCACAGTTGTTGGAATTGATAAAATCAGTCACTCCAAATTGCTTCCCTGTGTCAAATGAGAAAGATAAAAATAAGAAAAAAGGAGAAGAGAAAGACGAATAGTATCTTTTTTGTTATTGTTAGTTGTTAGTGTACAATGAATGGGAGCCTTGGAGAAACGGTCAAGTTGTCTCCGTGTGACCTATAGGTCATGGGAACGAGCCCTGGAATCAGCCACTCATGCTTGCATCAGGGTAAACTGCCTACATCACACCCCTTAAGGTGCGGCCCTTCCCCCGATCCTGTGTAAACGAGGGGTACAATGAACATTTAGTGTACCTACCTATTTCAAACTTATCAGAGTTTATATCTACACCAATAATTCTGGCGGCACCACATAACCTTGCTCCTTCTGCAACCTAAAAATTCCTCCGGATTAAACATAAGAGTTTATTAATACCGACAAAAGCGAGGAGGAGGAGGAGGAGGTACGTACTGCTAATCCGATTGCACCCAAACCGAAGATCACTACCGTTGAACCTGCCTCCACATCTGCTGTTTTCCAAGCAGCACCTACTCCTGAAAGCTCAATTTAGATAATAGTGTAAAACTACTGAAACAACGATTTCAAGTGCTAATAACAATTCGAGACAGAATACAACTGACTCTAGATATGATTAAAACATGTAAAGATTAGATCAGGAAAATACCTGTTGATACACCACAACTAAAGAGGCACGCCCGGTTAGGTGGGATTTCAGGATCAATCTTTGTTATATTAACAATGTCTACGACTGTGTACTCAGAAAAACTTGATATAAACAGGAAATGGTGCAAAGTTTCTCCATCAACAGTAGTGAATCTGCTTGTTTCATCTCTATGTAGCAATGGAGATACCTCAAATGGGAATTTGGAACAAAGGTTGCTTTTCTTGGATTTACAGTCTACACATTCCTTACAGTCGGATAAAAATATAGGTACAACTGAATCTCCTTCTTTTAACTCCTCAACACCTTCTCCAACACTCTCCACAATCCTTAAATTCAGTAAAACTTGGTAAAGTTAGAAAGAATGTCATATTTACTCGTGCATATATAAGAATCGATGCCTCGACTTTGATCAGCAAAAGAGTAACAATAACAACAATATTCTCGGTATATTCACATTGTGCGGGGTCTAGGGAGAGTAATTTGTACGCATACTTTACCCCTACCTTGCGGAAGTAGAGAGGTTGTGTTCCGGTAGTAGGAAAGACAATGGGGTGGTGCGAGTACGGGGCGGGTTTGTGCATTAGGGGGTGGTGCGATTGCGGAGAGGGGCGGGGCTGGTCGCGGGTTGGGGATTTAATGTTTTGAACTAACTAGTGCTGTTTTCTTAACTAGTTGATTAGGGTGGGAGTTTATCTGTGTGATTGCCTTATTATTAAAAAAAAAACACAAAAAAAAGAGAATTTTTTTTAAAAATGATTCGTGGGGCGGGGAGGGTGGAGTGTGTGGCGAGGGAATGCTGGTTTAAATCCTATGCGGGGCGGGTTGAAATTGTGCGGGTTAAGACAGAACCCGCCCCGAATCGGCACCGCGTGCCATTCCTATCCGGTACACCCTTGGCTCAAGAAAAAAAATACTCGGCAAGAAAAAAAATACTCGGCAGCAAAAGAGTAATATAGAGAATTTACCCAAAAGCTTCGTGGCCCAAGATTCTTGGAAAGCATCCAGGAAACTCCTAAGAAGAATACAAAATAAGTTCATACAAAATTTAGTAAACAAAAAAATTCAACTGAGGAGAGACTAAACTTTGAAATAAACATAAAAATTTCCTTACTTTCATCTTCCAGAAGGTAATGTCGCTGAAACAGAGAGAAGTACAAATGATTTTTAGTCGANTGACAAAAATATAGGTATAACTGAATCTCCTTCTTTTAACTCCTCAACATCTTCTCCAACACTCTCCACAATCCTTAAATTCAGTAAAATTTGGTAAAGTTAGAAAGAATGTCATATTTACTCGTGCATATATAAGAATCGATGCCTCGACTTTGATCAGCAAAAGAGTAACAACAACAACAACAACAACAATATTCTCAGTATATTCCCATAGAGCGGGGTCTAGGAAGAGTAATTTGTATGCAGACCTTACCCCTACCTTATGGAAATAGAGAGGCTGTGTTACGGTAGTAGGGAAGACAATGGGGTGGTGCGGATACGGGGCGGGTTTGTGCGTTAGTGGGGTGGTGCGGTTGCAGGAGTTGGCGGTTGCGGGGAGGGGCGGGGCAGGTCGCGGGTTGGGGATTTAATTTTTTGAACTAACTAGAGCTGTTTTCATAACTAGTTTTTCCTCTTCTTTGAATATGAAATTTGGTGCATTTAACAGGAGAAGCATTAGTAATTATTTGTAAATCATTGCATATGCAATATCCTTAAACGCATTTATATTTGACACGAACGTGAACAGAAAGTAAGTCCTACATAATGGTCGGAATCTGTGTTATTTCCAAGTCTGATGTGATTAGGGTGGGAGTTTATATGTGTGATTGCCTTATTATAAAAAAAAACACAAAAAAAGAGTTTTATTAAAAAAAATTGCAGGGCGAGGCGGGTGGAGTGTGTGGCGGGTAAATGCTGGTTTAAATCCTATGCGGGGCGGGTTGAAATTGTGCGGGTTAAGATATAACTTGTCCCGCACCCGCACTTCCTATCTGGTAGACCCTTGGCTCAAGAATAACAATACTCGGCAGCAAAAGAGTAATAAGCAATAAGAAGAAAGATAACACTATCCAAAGTAACATATATCATTTGCATATAAATATAACTCAAACAAATTGACAAGCAGTGCGCCAAGGGGTTCAAAAAACGAAAGAGTTAAAAGAGTTGTATTTAGTAGGAATAGAACCAATTTGGAACACCTTTGGCCACTAATCTATGCTTTTAGGATTCAAAATATAATATATAGAGGTAAAAAAACAGATTTTGTCAGTATAATTTTTTCGGAGAAAGGAGTTCGGGTAAACACCCTTCCGCCCCTAAATCCGCCCCTGTTGACAGGAAATATAGAGAATTTACCCGAAAGCTTCGTGGCCCAAGATTCTTGGAAAGCATCCAGGAAACTCCTAAGAAGAATACAAAATCAGTTCATACAAAATTTAGTAAACAAAAAAATTCAATTGAGGAGAGACTTCTTGGAAATAAACATAAAAATTTCCATACTTTCATCTTCCAGAAGGTAATGTCGCTGAAACAGAGAGAAGTACAAATGATTTTTAGTCGAACTTCATTCGCTTTAGGAGGAGCCACAATCACTTCCTCTATCACCAGTGGTTCTCCTGGTTTTCTTGCCACCGCAGCTGCAACAAGTGGCGGAGCCAAAATTTTCAGGGATGTCAAAATACAGATAGTTAGCTACATCGAAAAGTCAAGAGAGTCAACTATAGTAAATATAAATAAAGTATAAAAAATTATCTAGCACTATGAATCCTAGTTAGCTACATCGAGAAGTCAAGGGAGTCGACTATAGTAAATATAAATAAAGTATAAAAAATTATCTAGCACTATGGATCCGCCACTGACTGCAGCACAATTCACATGTTAGTGACTAATGAGCATTTAGCAAGTCAAAAGGAATTCACGTAAATGCCTCTCTTTCTTTCCAAGATTCCATGTCAATCAACATATGCCTCGGTGCAAACCTAGTTGGGTAGACTACAACAATCCTATATATCCATTCAAAGATCGGGCAGCCCGATGCACAAGGCATCCCGTATTCACGCAAGATCTGAGGAACGACCGTACCCTAACGGGAGTGATGTAGACAGCCTATGCTAATGCAAGCATTAGTGGTTCCTTCCGCGGCTTAAATCCGTGACTTATAAGACACACGGAGACAACTTTACCGTTGCTCAAATATCCCACTTAATCCACTCAAAGATCGGGCAACCGGTGCACAAGGCATCCCCACTCACGCAGGATACGAGAAAGAGTCGCACCCTAACGGGAGTTATGTAGACAGCCTATACTAACGCAAGCATGCATTAGTGGTTCCTTCCGCGGCTTGAAACTGTGACTTATAAGACATAGGTAGATAACTTTACCGTTGATCCAAGGCTCCCCTTCGTCCATTCAAAGATCATCAAAACGAAATTATTAAAAGTATGCTCTCTTTAACATTTAAGCTTTTAGATATGCTAATGCAAGCATTAGTGGTTCCTTCCGCGACTTGAAACCATGACCAATAAGACATATAAAGATAACTTTACCGTTGCTCCAAGGCTCCCCTTCATCCATTCAAAGATCATCAAAACGAAATTATTAAAAGTATGCTCTCTTTAACATTTAAACTTTTAGATGAAATAATCGCACCATTCAATACCGATAGTTAAGCTTCAAATGAGATGTATCACATAATTCATCATAGAAATGTGGAATTCAAAGTAAAGGAGCAATTTTTGTCAACAAAAATCCTCTACTACTCCTTTTCAAGATTCCATGTCAATCAGCAAATGTCTCAATGAAAACTAGTTGAGTAGACTATATAACAATCATATTTATCCATTCATAGATTCATCATAGTTAGCCTATTTTTTGTCAAACTTTATGCTTTGCAAATTTCAAATAGATAGTTCTTTTCGGTCAGAACTCTCTATAACAGAGGTCCTATACAACAACAGTTCACTACAAAAGTTAAGTTTTTCCGGAAGGAATTTTCATCTATGTTATAATATATGTTCTATATAACAACACTTAGCTACAACATCTAAAAATATTCGGAACAAACGAGACTACAGAGTATTATTACCTCTGCAGCGAATAGGTTTTCCAGCCGTTGTGCTAAATCCGTTTTGGTTTGTAGACGCCATTTTTATCAATACTGCAAAGAACGGAATTAGAGTCAGAGATTAACTCTCTTTGAGTGAGTTGTTATATCTTCAGTTCTTTGGTTTTTTATAGGGTCAATGGTAAGCTGCAGCTAGGGAAGAATCCTTGGTCGTTATCCACTAATTAAATATTATTTTATTTAATTGTAAAACCAGATAATAGCTTATAGTATCAGATTTAAAATTTGAACAGTTTCATAAATTTGAAATTTAAAAAAAACATGTGTGAAACAATAACATACTCACACAATTTAAAATAAATTTTATACTAATAAGTATATTGCCCGGACTTATTAAAAATATCGTCAGCGAATTCTCCATAATATATTTTTAAGAATCCAATATTGGTATGCTAATATTTTTAGAAAATTCGAGCATTTTAATACTACTAACATGTCATCTAAATTATGAAAAGTTAGATTAGAATATAAAAAACAAAGCAAATCACATGTTACGCGTTGAAATACAGTGCAAGAAAAGGAGTCACACTTAGCCCTGGCGGAGCTACATTGAATTAAGGGGTGTCAAACGATATCTCTTCGCCGATAAATTACATTGTTTTGTTAGATAATTTTTTTTATTTTATATATATTTATTATACGTTGACAGCTATTATTTTTTTTTAACGTATCTAATTATTTATATTTTGACACTCTTCGATGATAATTCTAAATCCATCACCGACACTTAGAGGAAATAGTAAAAAGCCAAAGCTTGCCGAATATCATTTGAATGTTCGCCAAATCTAATAGCACGGTAAATGCCATTTTCGGATTGCGTACAATAATAACAAAGACAGTAAAGTGATAAAGACTCAAATTTTTGGGTCATTTTGATAACGTTATACGTAATTCTTTGCTGTCATTGTAACAGAAAACCGACATTTTCGTTTTCTGAATTATTGTAAACCTTATCGGCAATCTGAATGTTTACATCAAATGAACACATGATAGTTATCACTAAATTATAGGTAAATTAATACACTCTCGCCTCAATTTATACAGTAACTATTTGACCCAAAAATAATAATCTTTGGTTAAATTAATTAATAAGTTATTAAGAAAGATCAATCCTAGTTAGAGCTGATAATCTCAGATGTTAGATGGATAATACGAACAGTGGTATAGTTGAATAAAATTGTTATCAATAAATGTGACTGGATGCAATAGTATATAAGAAGATCAAGCATTAAATAACATTAAATGACAATAAATGTAAATAGAGAGGAAGATTCACCCAATATTGAAAATGACGAAGGGTTCCTTCTTTGACAATAATAAATGACAAGAGTATGAGAGAATATTGTGCACTATCTTGGATATGATGGAAATGACAATAGATAATCCACAAAAAAAAGTTGAATCTCTTCTAAAAGTAGTTCTTTGTATTTTCCGTGAGAGCTTATTCTTTTACAAGTGTTCTTATCATATAGAATATTACATGGCTTTTTCCCTCATCTTTCCTTACATTTATATGGGATATTCCCAAAGAACCCTAAAGTACAATCAGAGATAATATTTAGCGAAATATTCCCTCTAAAGATACCAGTACAAAACTAGCCGTTATTCCTAGCTATACCACTCGACCTCGGCCCCGACTGATCGCTGGGTTGTTCGGTTCATGCAATTACTGGTCGACCATGACCACACCACTCGTAATGGTTTGGAAGTTGCTCTTAACGTCCTTTTCTGCATGACTCGATCCTCAATCTCATTTTGACTCATAAAGTTAGTCCCTCCGCTTATCGAGGTCGACCAATCGTTGAGCGGACTTCGTCGATCGTGATCGTGAAATTCAGATGGAGGAGATTGAATGTAAAGGATCTCGCACGAGACGGCAATGTGGCGCTTTAAGAACCACAACTAACTGTGACGTCATCTTAGGGTGACATCACTGTTATAGGAATCATCATTAAGCGTCTTCCCAACGCGCCGCTTCGCTTCCCGTGCCTTTACCGTTTCGATTCCCGTGCATTTGATGTTTCGATTCTCATGCGCTTGACGGTTGGCATTCTCGATTCGAGTGTCTGCTTTCTATAAATAAGGGAGGAGAGCTCTGAGTTACCCTTTCCATTTTCTGAATTCTATGATTTTACTTGTCTCCTTCTTTTTGTGTTCTTTCCCTAATTGCCTTCATCTTTCACACTTTCCGGTTCCGGTGATCTCTGCAAATTTTTCTCCCCTTCGAGACTATATTCTCAACACTTACGATTAATAAAAGATGGCCACCACTTCCCATGCTTCTGGTGTTTCGTCTGAACCAACGCCATTATCAGTGAGGATGCCTCCTCATGAAGATTATGTTGCTGCCATTGCTGAAGACGACAAATTTCCAACCGTGGAGAAGATCATTCCTCGCAACGATAGATCTAGGTCGGATTTCTCAAAATCGTCTACAGAAGAACCTGAGCCCGTACTTTCCGAACTAGACGCGGCCGCCTTGGCCGAACTTAGGGCTAAATACAATATTCCATCCCACATCAACCGAGTCCCTGCTGGTAGTGACGTAGTTCAAGTCCACCGTCCTCGGTATTGCGCCTTTTACGTGTACCCGTTCCGGTGGGCTACTCTCTTCCTCTTCTCCCGCTGGCGGAGGAATTCTATCGATATTACAATATTTGCCCGGCCCAGCTCTCCCCATACATCTACAAATTGTTTCTGATGCTGACAAAGTATGTGAAGCTGGCCAACCGTGGAGTTTCTACTCGTCACCTGCTACACCTCTTCGCATCGAATTTGCTCAGAGGTACGATGTTGCATCTTCGCCATCGTGGGACCAAAGGACTGGTCGTGAAGATGGATAATAGGGCCAACCGCCTTTTCAATTTCCACTTCTTCTACGTTAAAACTGAGCACGTGGTGACGAACCCCAGTGGATTCCCTGAAATGTGGAACTTTGCTCGTAAGTATCTCTATTAATTGATTCTCTATCTTGTTTTGCTTTGTTGACGACCTAACTGCTATTCTTCTTCTTTCGTGCAGCCGAAAGAGAGCCTCCTATGTTGGTCGCTGACATTCGGGACTAGGTGAGCCAGATTTTGCCCTACACGGTGGGGATTCGCGAGTGGTTGTCATTCCACAAGAAGTTTGGTCGTAAGCCCTCTATGACTGGTGAGTCTTCGATTTGGCCCTTTTATTCAGACTGAAATTCTTTGGTATCATGTCAGAAGGCTTCAACGTAGAAGAAGGTTCCTACCCCTGCCTTTCGTCAGTCGGGTGCTTCTACGGGGTCGCTATTTGTTGTGGTTGTAGGCGAGCCTAATCAGACTGTGGCTCCTTCCTAGACCTCGGCCACACGCAGACCTAGCCGCCGAACAGTAGCTCCATCGGCGGGGACTTCGACTTCTCCTTTTCTACACTTGGTGGACGAGTCGTCACCGAGCAAGGAGGAAGCAACTCTGTTAAAGAGGCGGAGGATAGAGCTTGGCGGCGAGATGGAAGGAACTGAGGGTTAACACGTGGTGATCCCGACCAGGCCATGATTGAGTCCGAGGGAGGCGTGTCCTTAGACACTAAGATTCTGCCCCCTTCGGAATTTGTGGAAATAGCTTCCTTGCCTGACGCCGTTTTGGAAAGAAGATAATGAGCTGAGGCAGTTGAGGTCATTCCGACGAGTGATCCATCGCCCTCGAGGCACGTTGGTGTCCCTTCTTCTGCCGAGGTGAGGGGAAAAAACATAGTCGTAGATGTTTATAAGTCTGGTTATGACATCGACCCTGAGGAGGTTCGGATGTATAAGGAAAGATTTACTCGGGTGGAGGTGAGGACGAAGGGGACCACTCATAGCGTAATAATCCCCCTCAACCTAGACTTTTCGAAGCACACGTAGAGCGTAGTCCCTGACTTGGGTGTGCTCTGTTCCCCCGACGAGGATAGGACATTACAGACATTAGACAACGACGCCCTATCATTGGGCATATCAAGAATGGATCTGCGGTTAAGTATTCCGATTGTTCCTCTTTGCGCCTTCTCTTTTTCTCTTTTATTTTAACTAACTTCTTTATTCCGTTTCCTCTTTGCTAGACACTTATTTTGGAGATTGAGTGTGCCCGTCGGGAAAAGAAGGGGAGGGATATCTTCAAGAGAATGGAGTCGAAGTACCGTGAGTATCGCTCCAAACATTGTGAGCTATGCCTTCGACTCGGTGTGGATGGAAACTTCCAGCCTCTTAGGGAAGAGCTGAAATAGAAAGATGAAAAGCTCGTGAGGGTCATCCGCAAATGCAGCGAGATCGAGGGATCACTCAGGTCCAAGGAGGACGAGCTCGAGGTGAGCAGGGGGTTGCGGCAGAATGTGCTGATCTTCAGACTCATGTGGCGTCTCTGCGGGCTAAAGTTGAGCAAAGTTTGACCCGGTTCAATGCCTTGAGTGACAAGTTGGTTGAAAAGATGGCGGAACTAGTTCGTCCAGGTCGAGGAATCCCGGAAGGCAGCTTTGTCAATAGTGGCGGCGACGGAGGAAGTCATTCGTATCCTTCGATCTGAATGGGCAAGTGAGGCTGAGGCGACCGCGCTTAGGGAGGCCAGGATCGATGAGAGAATTGGAGAACTTGAAGGAGAGGTTTCCAATTTGAACGGTTAGCTCGCCACTCTTAAGGACGATAAGGCACAACTGTTGGCTCAACTATCTTCCTCTCACACTTCCACCTTTCCCGACGTGCCGCAGGACTCATACGAGAAATGGATCTATGTCGAGGCCCAGTTGGACATTTTTAGGAACTTGATGGCGGCAAAGAGAGTTATTGAAGTTGAGTTTGAGGGTGCTCGTGCTAAGGCGCGTGAAGCTCGATTTGCCTGCGGTTACGATCCTGCTACGCCGAGGGCAGATAGTGGTGAGGATGAACTGGACGGGATCGAGCAGGATGCTTGGTATGACGACGAGTACTCGGATGGTGAA
The DNA here is from genome assembly GCA_005239495.1 of Nicotiana undulata. Classification (NCBI taxonomy): domain Eukaryota; kingdom Viridiplantae; phylum Streptophyta; class Magnoliopsida; order Solanales; family Solanaceae; genus Nicotiana; species Nicotiana undulata. Next base: position 11,990 of record ML278448.1, read on the forward strand.
GAGGGCGACGGTGATGAAGATGGAGATGAAGCGGAGTAGTACTTTGTAATTTATTTTGTTTTTGTGGGCGTCTTTCTGACCCTTGTAAGATACCTTTATGGATTGGAATGATCATAGTTCTCATTGTACATTTTTGAGTCTTCTATTTTTTATTTGAACATTTTCTTTAAGTGATTGCTTTTATTAGAAGAACTGTGTCGGTATGTACTAGCTTAGACATGGTTGATTATATCTTTGGTAGTATTTGGGTGAAGTCCTTTGCTGCCATAATTAACTCAAACGAAGTTAACTTGTAAATCGAACTCAAGTTAGGTCGAGTATGAGCTAAATTTGAGTGCGGTCGAATATAACTCTTTACTAATTCGAACGAGGTCGATGTGAGGTAATTTGAGAGAGGTCGAATGTGACTCGGAATTAATTCGAACGAGGTCGAATGTAAGTTAATTCGAGCGAGGTCGAATGTGACTTGTAATTAATTCGAATGAAGTCGAATGTGAGTTGTAATTAATTCGAACGAGGTCGAATGTGAGTTAATTCGAGCGAGGTCGAATGTTACTCATAATTAATTCGAACGAGGTCGAATGTGAGTTAATTCGAGTGAGGACGAATGTGAGTTAATTTGAGCGAGGTCGAATGTTACTCATAATTAATTCGAACGAGGTCAAATGTTATTTGTAATTAATTCAAACGAGGTCGAATGTGAGTTAATTCAAGAGAGGTCGAATGTTACTCATCATAATTAATCCGAATGAGGTCGAATGTGAGTTGTAATTAATTTGAACAAGGTCGAATGTGAGTTAACTCGAGCGAGGTCAAATGGTACTCAAAATTAATTCGAACGAGGTCGAATTTGTGTTGTAATTAATTTGAACGAGATCGAATGTGAGTTAATTCGAGCGAGGTCGAATGTTACTCATAACTAATTCGAACGAGGTCGAATGTGAGTTAATTCGAGCGAGATCGAATGTTACTCATAATTAATTCGAACGAGGTCGAATCTGAGTGGTAATTAATTCGTACGAGGTCGAATGTGAGTTATGATCGAGGTTGAATGTTACTCATAATTAATTCGAACGAGGCCGAATGTGAGTTGTAATTAATTCGAACGTGGTCGAATTTGAGTTAATTCGAGCGAGGTTGAATGTTACTCATAATTAATTCAAATGAGGTCAAATGTGAGTGCCTTGATTGGTGTAGTGTTAAATTTGGTGGAGACAAGAGAACACCATATGTTTGCATACTTTGCTTGTATATATATACATTGGAGAAGTTTACATGTTTTTGTTTTCCGGACTGGTACTCCAGTCCCAGGCTATCTAGTCCCTTCATTGGTCGATTTGGAGAAGTATTTGAGGGGACTAGCAATGAACTTGTGCTTAACTTCGAGATGCCCTCTTTATCGCCTCGTGAAAAATCTCCCCGAGAAAACCCAATTGGGAAAAAACTCAGGTGAGGGAAAAAGAGTACGACTCGTAGAACATCTTTCATTAGAAGTTAAAGTACTTGAGGTGCGCGACGTTCCAATTGTTTGGTAGTAATTATCCTTCCATTGTTTCTAATTTGAATGGCCCTTTGTTTTCCACCACTGTAATTTTGCACGGGGCATCCCAATTGGTCCCTAGTTTTCCTTACCGAGGATCCTTGCTTGCATGTGTTTTGACTTTGAGTACATAGTCCCCGACTTTGAGCGGTCTGACCTTGGCTTTTTTGTTGTAGTACGGCTCTGCCTGTTGTTTCTGGGCTACCATTCTTACGTAAGCCATGTCTCTTCGTTCTTCGGCTTCGTCGAGGTCTTGGCTTCTGCTTTCGTCATTGCTTGGCCCACTCTCATGTGAATACCTTAGACTTGGTTCTCCGACCTCGACCAGTATCCCTGCGTCAGTCCCATAGACTAATGAGTATGGTATTTCTCATGTGCTTGTCTTTGGAGTTGTGCGGTATGCCCATAGCACTTCTGGTAGCAACTCCGGCCACAGTCCCTTAGCGTTCTCGAGCTTCTTCTTCATGATATTCAGTATTGACTTGTTGGAGCACTCTACTTGTCCGTTGCCTGCGGGATGATATGGCGTGGAGAGTATTCTTTTGATGTGCCATTTTTCAAAGAACTCGACGATCTTATTTCCCGTTAATTGAGGTCCATTGCCACAACTGATTTCTTTGGGGATGCCAAAGCGGCATACAATGTTCCTCCATATAAAGGCGATCACTTCTTGCTCGCGTATTTGAACGAACGCACATGCTTCCACCCACTTAGAAAAATAGTTAGTTAAAACTAAAAAGAATCGTACGTTACCTAGTCCTAGGAGTGTGCATTCGAATCGGTTTATCGATAAATCGAATCGATTATTTGTTATCGGTTTATCGATATCGGTTTCTCGATTTATCGGTTTCTCGATTTATCGGTTTATCGATTTATCGATTTTGATTTTGATTTTGATTTTGATTTCGAAATTTTCCTTATCGAGTTATCGATTTGGATTTCTAAATTTTCCTTATCGAGTTATCGATTTCGATTTCGATTTTGTCCTCTTCGGTTATCGGTTTATCGATAAACGGATAAGAAATACTAAAAAAATAAATATACCCTTATTCTATAATATTTTTATGCATTTTTCTTCACAAAATTTTTACTAAATCAGCCGCCTTTTAGTTAAAAACTTCATATTTTGTTTCTTTTTTGTTTTCGAAATGAGGAGTTGTGATTTGAATCGGGATTCTATTAATTGATTTTGAAGTTGATAATTTTCTGTTTTTACTGCGATCAAGAACTAAAACTACTTCAAATTATTCTTCACTTTTTTGTCCTTTTTCATCTTTTATAGGAGAAAATAATTTCAGGAAATGGCGTAAAAAAATTCTCTAGTAAATAATTGGGCCTTAACTATTTCTTTTGTTATCGTGTCCCGTTGTCGGTTTAGCGTTAATTTGATTCTTTTGTATTTGTCTGCAGTTGCTGCTCCAAAAGGTTTAGGCTCTTCTCTTCCTGGGACAACGCCAGGTAATTGAGATTAATTGCTTAATGTTTCTCGAGGGATACCACATTTAAGGAATGGTCATATTTAAAGCTCAAGGGAATGTAGTTTAAATTAATGGAAAACAGAATTAGCCGTGATGATGTATTTTTTATTTTTATTTCTTTATACCGTTGGAGTGTTGGTGGTATACATTTGATCCCTTACTTTAGTTCGTTGTATGTGCTTGTTGACACAATTTTTATATTACAAACGGTGTCCGTCTTATTTTAGCTTCTTTTTATCTATATTAGTTAGGCGTGTTTATAGCGATATACTTTTCGTGGAATCCTGCAAATTTTCTTGTTGGTGTAATCGATAACCGAATCGATAAGTCCCAAAAATCGATAAATCGAAATCGAAAAAATCGAAACCTTTTTGAAACGATAACGATAAGCATATGTACAAATCGATAATCGATAAGTAATTATCGATAAGGGTCAAAATTGAATCGATAAATCGAATGCACACCCCTACCTAGTCCTGCTGGGATGGGGCGACTATGTCCATTCCCCCTATGATGAAGGGCCAGGGTGAGGTGACCGAATGGAGGTGTTCTCCCGCTTGGTGGATCATGGGGGCGTATCTTTGGCACGGGTCGCATTTTTTAACGAAGTTGACGACCTCCTTTTTCATTATGGCCTAGTAGTATCCTGATCGTATGAGACATATGACTAGGGCCCTGTTGCCGGTATGAGCTCCGAAGTAACCTTCGTGGACTTCTTCTAGGACGCGTTGTGTCTAGTTTGGTCCTAAACATTTTGCTAAGGGGCCACCATACGTTCTTTTGTATAGGTCGTTGTTGATGACGATATACCTAGCCGCATGTATTCGAAGCCTTTTGGCTTCTTTTTTGTCGTTTGGAAGCATGTCGTCCTACAGATATATGACAATACGATTGCACCGGTCCTAAGTTAGGTTAATAGTGTGTACCTCGATTTGATCGATCGACGAGTGAAGGAGAGTGACCACATTTCCTTCTCTGTGCTTTTAGTGGCTGCCGCCAATTTGGCGAGGCCATCAGCTTCGATGTTCTACGCTCGAGGTATTTGGTCGAGCTGGCATTTGTCGAACTCAGGTAACAATTTGCAGATCTCAGCCTGGCATTGTTGTAGCCTTTGTTCCTTGATTTGGAAAGTCCTTGTGACTTGATTGACGACGAGTTGTGAGTCGCATCGTAGGACAACTCGTCGTGCTCCGTACTTGAGTGCTAATTTTAACCTTGCAATCACGGCCTCATACTCGGCCTCATTGTTAGTCATATCAAGGAACCTTATGGACTGGAGAATTATTTTGCATGTTGGGACCTCGAGCACGAGTCCCAGTCCATATCCTGACACGTTAGAGGCGCCATCGGTATACAGAATCCATAGGTCGTGCATTTTTGGGGAAGTACTGGCGGCTTCCTTTTCGACTTCGGGCATTGTTTTTTGTACTGAAGTCGGCAAGCACTTGCGACTTTATTGACATTCGCGGCTAATAGGTTATATCGTGCTCGCTTAATTTTATGGCCCATTTGGCCAACCTGCCCGACAACTTGGGTTTATGCAGGATATTCCTTAGAGAAAAGGTTGTGACCACTGAGATGGAGTGGAACTGGAAATAAGGTCTAAGCTTTCATGAAGCTACAACCAAGGCCAGGGCTAGCTTCTCGAGGTGGGGGTACCTTGTTTCGATGTCAACCAATTTTTTGCTAATATAGTAGATTGGAGATTGCTTACCTTTATTTTCTCTGACCAGGACCGCATTTACCACAACATAGGACATGGCCAGGTAGATGAGGAGACGTTCCCAAGGTTCCTCCTTAGCAAGCAACGGGGGTGAGGATAGGTATGCCTTTAGTTCCTTCAAAGCGTCGACGCAATTGGAGTTCCACTGGAGTCCATTATCCTTTTTTAGCGCGCCGAAAATTTTATGGCACCTATCGGAGGACGGTGAAATGAATCTTGATAGGACGGTTATACGACCGGTCAGTTTCTGCACCTACTTCTTGCTGGTCGGGTTCTCCGGTATTTCTTCTATAGCTTTGATTTGGTCGGGGTTGACCTTAATGCCTCGTTGTGATACTAAAAATCGAGGAACTTTCCCGATGTTACACCGAAGGCGCATTTCTCGATATTGAATTTCATGCAATATCGTCTGAGTATGTCGAAGGCCTCCCTCAGATTGTCCATGCGGTCTTCTTTTCTTTTTAACTTGACCAGCGTGTCGCCTATGTATACTTCCATGGTATTGCCGAGCTGGTCATAGGAAACTTAATAGCTCGTGTCCGACCGTTGAGTCGATGAGCTGGTCAATATGGTGCAGTGGGAATGAATCTTTCGGGCACGCTTTGTTCAGATCTGTGAAGTCTACGCACATCCACCATTTCCCGTTCTTCTTTTTTACCATGACCACATTGGTGACCCATTGGGGATATTTTGACTCTCTGATAGAGCCGTTTTCAAGCAATTTTTCCACCTCCTCGCGGACAACATCGTTTATCGTGGAGTTGAATTTTTGCCTGAATTGCACTGCGAGTACCAAGTCAGTGCTCCCCCGGTTAGGGTTTCACCAAACTTTTTCAGCAGTATGGAAGACATTTGTTCTTTGGCGAGGTCGTTGCCTTTCACTGCAGTGACATAGTGGGTCACATGATCCTCAGGGTACGTCGCACCGTCATATATTTTCAAATATAGTGGCATTTTGAAGGTTTTAGGTATGGCGTGTGGGGCGGCTTTGTCATTGTACGCTTTCTCAACGAATCGGCTGGCATCCCGTTTTGGTAGGAGCTTTGGGGCGCCCGATATTTTGTCTACCCTTTCTTGGTACTCTTTCATTTGGTTGCGGAGCATTTTGTTCTCGCTCTCCATATCCTCTATCTTTATTGAAATGGTTGTGAGGGTGTCGTTCCATGCATCATTAACGTTGTGAGTAGTACCTGTTACAAGAGGGAGGTTGTGTTGTTCATATGTCGCTGGTGCGACGTAAACTCTCGCATCTTCCCAGTTCGCCCTTTGAGTGGGTTTGTCGAGTATGCTGGTCAGTATGCTTGTTAAACATGCTTGTGATTCTACCGTAGGGAGGGATGAACCGCTCCGCCTGGGGAAGGCGTTTGGTGTCATGTTCTCCTCGTGCGTCCGTTCTGGTGACCTCATTGATGGTATTTAGGAAGTTGGTAGCAAGACCAGGTACCGCTTTCATTCTTTTCTCTCTATTACCTGCCATGTTAGACTATGCACGCAGGAAAAAACGAGGTCTTGTTGTTGTTGTTTTTTATCTCAAAGAAACTAAAACTTTGACAAGGAAATTCCCACATATGGCTCCAAATTGTTTGACCAAAAAATAATAATCCTTGGTTAAACTAATTAATAAGTTATTAAGAAGGGTCAGTCCTAGTTAGAGCTAATAATTCCAGATCTTAGATGGATAATACGAACAGTGGTATAGTTGAATAAAATTGTTATCAATAAATGTGACTGGATGCAATAGTATGTAAGAAGATCAAGCATTAAATAACATTAAATGGTAATAAATGTAAATAGAGAGGAAGATTCACCCAATATTGAAAAGGACGAAGGATTCCTTCTTTGACAATGATGAATGACAAGTGTATGAGAGAATATTATGCACTTTCTTGGATCTGATGGAAATGGCAATAGATAATCCACAAAAAAGGTTGAATTTCTTCTAAAATTAGTTCTTTGTATTTTCCGTGAGAGCTTATCCTTCAAGTGTTCTTATCATATAGAATATTACATGCCTTTTTTCATTCCTTACATCTAAAGATACCAGCATAAAACTAGACGTTATTCCTAGCTATACTACTCGGCCAGGACTGGTCGCTGGGTTGTTGGGTTCATGAGATTACGGGTCGACCATGACCACGCCACTCATAATGGTTTGGGAGTCTCTCTTAATGTCCTTTTCTATACGACTCGATCCTCAATATGATTTTGACCCATACAATAACCACATACATAACCACGATGTATTAATATGATCTCATGAAAACATCGAATACGAGTAAAAAAATTTACGTTAAACACCAACGTCTTTGTTGTCATTCGAAATGGCGTTTGTACAGTGACGACAAAGAAAGTAAACTGGAAATCTATATGATTTTAGGTGCAGTCAGAGGCTGATCCAGGGTTTAAATCTTATGGGTTCAACCTTTAAGGTTTTAAGCATTGAACTCATTATATTTTTAAAGTTAGGGGTTCATATCTACTATTTTTTGCAATTTTAATGAATGTTTACATACAAATTGATACTCCACGTCGAAAATTATGGGTTAAGCTGAACCCGACGGTAGAACACTACATCCGCCTCTGGTGCTAAAATCTGTAAATATAGTGACAGCATGTTCAAACACTCTCTTTCTCCTTTTTTCGATTTAACATTCGACATTCAAACTAATTTAGATTTATGTCCAGCTTGTTTAAAACATTTGCTATCTAAAGGTTCTATCTTAGAACTTGAATTCGAGACTTTTGATTAAAAATTATTTTCCAGTGGTGTCTATAAAAACTATTTTATCTGTATAGAAAAAAGGGATATTATAAGAGGTGGGGGGAGGGGGGGTTTCCCGGTTTACCTGTTGCTGTAGGGAAGGATTTGAAGCCGGTATGTCAGCTGGCCTTTGCTTGCGTACTTGGGGGGCGTCCATGTTCATTTCACTTCTCTTTTTCTCTGTAAAAGGAATAGCAGGTTAGTGGTATAAGGAATCATTCGTTACCTGAGTCGGTTGGTTAGCCGATGAATGAAGGAGATCCGTCATGTTTCCCTTGCCGGTTGCACTTTTTAGACCTAACATCGGCTTCACATCCAGCCTCGTCATTATTTGAGCTCGAGTGTCTCGTTGGTGGATGATGCGCTCCACCCGTTAGGACCTCGAGTTTGAGTCCCAGTTCGTATCAGTCCTGGATGCACCGAGATAATAGGGACATAAGTAGAACGAGAAAGTATACCATTAACAGCTACCGATTGTCTTCTTTATCGATTTCATGACGAAGATTACAAAGATTTGGTACCAGGTTGTGAACCTTCTCTTGGGTTGCCTTTAGAGAAGGTTCTAGAAAAAAAAAAAAGAGAAAGAATGGAAAGTCCCCCCTTTCTATCATTCTCTTATCCTGTATATATATATCAGGTGTTCCCCCTTACCCAGCGGTCCTTGGCCAGGGTGCTTTAATCTACTATATATGCTTTGGGTCGACCTCCCTAGACGTCTTGGTGTGTGCCTTGTCGTAGAATCTTACTAATGGTTCAACCTCGGCCGGGGCCGAGATGTTCGTCGTTACGATGTCTTGCGTGCACCATCACGGTCTAATCACCTCCTTGCTACTCACTTTTAATGTTGTTCTCACGTGGTCAGATTTTGACCATACAAGGTGGTTGTAAGTATTAAATCAAGTCAAACAAGTGAGTATAACCGTGTAAACGTGGATTAACCCATTACAATACATCTTAATTATACATTACACACATCCTATTACAACACCCAAGTATTTATTTACATTGAGTGTTTACGTCAAATAATATCAATTATAATTAAGTGATTTAATGAGTTGAAAATATATTTGAATTAACGTATGGTTAATTAGAGAAGTTTATATTCAAGCACATATCATACATTTTATTAATCTGATGTAAATATTTGATAGGATAAGTTTTAATTAATCCTATCATATCGTCAAGAGGCGGATTTAGACCGGTACCCAACACTTTTTGATGCAGGGCATAAGTAGAGGCGTATTTGATTTCAAGAGTATGGGTGCATTATGAGCACCAGAAACCCGAGTGTTTGAGAGGGTGGCTGAGAAATGTATTTTTTATTTAGGAATTTTAAAAGTTGAAATAAAGACTAAAGAAAGAAAAGGGAAAAAAGAAAAAAGAAAACGTGTAGCCATTAAAAAATTCACCGTTACTATGCATGACTTAATGAGAAGAGGATGGGTTCACGTGAACCCACCCCGTCCCATGTAGGTACGCCTCAGAGCATAAGTTTATGTGAAAAAATGTATTAAAATTGTACTATCAAATAGTAGATATAAAACCATAATTTCAAAAATATAATAAGTTTAATGCTAAAAATCTATAAAATTGAACCTATAAAACTTAAATTTTAAATTCGCAGCTGGTATTGTCGGTCCGTTGCCAGTAACTGCAGCACTAGAAATACTAGAAAACTTTAATTTTTCTTAGTTGATGAACTGAATTAATGAACCGCATTAAAACCATGCACCTAATCTAAGCAAATATCAAATATGTATGATGGATCTCTAAATTTCAATTGCATACTGCTGTTGTGACTTAAAATTAGCCTCAGAAGTTATTATCAACACTTAACATTCATATCATTTGTCAAGAATGAGCAGTATTGCAGCCAAGAGCATGTTTGGAAAGCCACCTCGAAAATAGATTTGGGTGTAATTGGATGTCAAAATTACACGGTTTGGCATATTTGTTTAGCCAAGTAATTACTTGGTCACCATGGAAGGGTGTATAATTGGAGGGATGTAATTACACTCTCCAATTCTTAAGGGAAGGTGAGAATTGGTGATAGTTACATTGTATAATTACAAGGTTGTTTTTTAGTTTCTTCCCTTTTTTTTTTTTATTTCTATGATTTTATTTATTTTATTTTATTTTTACTTTTTAATTTCTTTTAAAATTTTAAAATATATTTTACGTTGTACATTATTTATCTACCTTTACTTCTTGTGATTCTATGTAATTACCTTTATTTTATTATTTTATTTTTTTGAAACTATACCTCCTAATATTAGAAATAATTAGTCATTAACAAACCTGGTGTATAATGAGTGATGCAATTAAAGTAAAAATTTCGTTGTTGAATGGTTATAAACCTATTATGCTTCCTAATCTTAAGTTATAGTGGAACTTACTATTATTATGTTGGAATATGACATATGTTAAACAAATTTTTATTTTTTTTTAATTTTAAAATTGTGTTATATTCATTGTTCCAATTTACTTGTTTTGGTAGTATTGGCTCACATTGCATGTTGTTCATTTTTTAGTTAGAATTGATAGATTAGTTTTGTCAAACATTTGAATAATGTTATGACATTATATTTATAAATATTAATTTATTTTATCAAACATGAATTTCTTGATGTTCTTACAAAATGTATATTTTTTTGTTTTTGTAAGTATCTATATAAATTTAAAATATATATATATATATATATATAAATTATTTTTATAATATTAGTTATAAATATATGATTACTAATTAATGTATATTCACGAAAAAATATACATCTTATATACCAAATATAATATCATTTATACTTATAAAAATTTATAGGCATATATTTATTATATTAATTATTAAGTTTTGATAATTACTTCATTTAAAATTAAATCTAACTGTGTAATTATACTTGTGCAGCCAAACAGTAAACTTGTAATTACACTATGACAAACAAACATGTCGTCGTAATTGTAGACACTGAAATTTTAACAGGTCAAGAATAATAAATTCAAGGTGACTCTTGAAACGTTAGGAGTCTATAAGGGTTACTTGGTGGCTACTCCACTCAAACCCTAATTCATGCCTATAAATAAGTCTATATGTGTCCTTCAAAGACGATCTCAGCAATTTCATAAAATCTCGGAATATGCACAAAGAGATCAAATATGAGATCTCCAAAATTTCATGAAACTCTTGGAATATTCATTAAGAGATCAAAGACATGTCAAATATGTCTTGCTAAAAGTCCTACGTTCGAGAAATACGCCGCTAAGGCCCTCGAATCGCGTAGAACAAATCGGAGGAAAGAATCAAGGGATAAACAGAGTTGTAATCCGTAATGTTTATCAATAACAACGTTTTTTCTTTATTGTTGTTTGTGATTGTAGTTTTATTTTTATACAAAAAATTTATTGCAAACAGTAACGATACAACTGTGTAATTACTATCCTAATAGTTACATCAATTCCAATTATATGATAGCTTTCCAAACAGACCCTAAAAGTCTTAAACAAGTTTTCATAGTATCTTTTTGCACATAATAGAGGAAGGAGTAAAAGAAAGTCATTAGATAAATTATTGACGAATTCGTTGTTACTTATCAATAGTTCTTTTGACAACAATGTAGCGCTTGCAAGGCAATTCAGATAACAATAATTAAATGTAGCGCTAGCTAGGTTGACTTTTCAACCTCTTTCCTACTTCGTATTAAAGAGTTCATTTTGGATAAATTTAATACAAATGATCCTACACTAAACGAAATAATTAAAACCAATATACGCCGTACAAAGACGGATCCATGATAGGGTACACATGGTGTGATATGGAAATTGCACAAAATATTGGATTCAGTTAATGGAAAAAAATGAAAATTAAACTTATGAACGAAATGAGAAAAATGAACAAATCATAGGTGTTTGCCTTGATTTTTTTTACCATTTTTAGTTTTTATATTCCATGAAGGAAGAACAACAAATTTATCATAATTAAATTTTTTTTCTAGAAGAAAATTATAATTCTTTCATATTTGGTGTGCAACTTGTGTTTGCCTCTTTGTAAGGTTCTCTCGATATTGTATACTCTCTTTTATATAGTAGATTGCTCATCTTCTCTGTGGATGTAGGCCATTGACCGAATCACGTTAAATGCATGTTTGTGTCTCTTTTGGTATATTTATCTTTTGTTGTCTAATTTATCGGCGTTTAAGGTTTGTTTACTAGCTTCCGCCTGACACCTAATTATTTTGATCCTAACAAGTGGTATTAGAGCAATGTTCGAGACATGTTCATCTTAGCAGGTTTAGTTTTAGCCGCAATCTATTTGACGATAATCATTATTTTTGTCTGAGAAATTTGAATGGACTACTACTCACGTTGAGACAAACTTTGTGGTGGAGATTTAGAAATGCGACCTATTGAAGGTTATGTGAAGAAGGTGGATCAAGATTATTTTTGTCAAAAGATTCAGGCCAGGGGGAAGAATTGTTAGGTGTTTGCCTTGATTTTCTTACCATATCAGCTTTCCTATCCCTTGAAGGAAGGACAACACATATATCATAATTAGGTTTTTCTTTTCCGAGAAAAAAATTATAATTCTTCCATATTTGGCTTGTCCTTTTTTTGGAGGAAAAGGTTTGGACTTCTATAAATTGAAGATCTTTCCTTCTTATTCAACACCATCCACAATGTAGCCATAAGTGGTTTGAGAGTCTTATTTAGGGGGAGAACTTTTTGGACAAGTGGTTAAGGTGTCACTTGTGTTTGCCTCTTTGTGAAGTTGTTTTCTTGATATATTGTACTCTTTTTATATAGTGGATCGCTCATCTCCACCGTGGACGTAGGTCATTGACCGAACCACGTTAAATGTTTGTGTCTTTTTGGTATGTTTCTCTTTTTTGTCTGATTTATCGTCGTTTAAGGTTTATTTTACTACTTTTCGCGTGACACCTGATTATTTCGATCCTAACATATTGTTGGGAGTGTGTAAACAAAGTCCCACGTAGAAAGTAGAAAAGAAAAATAAGTTACTTATAAGGAATTAGATATTCTTAATGGTATAAGGCCTTTTGGGAAAAATCGTGCAGGCTTAACCCAAAGCAGACAATATCACACCATGTTAAGAGTATCTCTTTGAGCCGTTTTAGCGCAACAACTGGTATCCGAGCCAATGGTTTGGCAAGGCGAGTATGGACATGGCGAACAAAGTCCCATATGTAAAGTAGAAATGAAAAATAAGCTACTTATAAGGAATTGAGTACTCTCAATGATGTGAGGCCTTTTGGGAAAATCGTACGGGCTTAGCCAAAAGCAAACAATATCACACCAGTATCTTTGTAAAAATAGCACGAGCTAGCCAGTTTTCGGATTGGTCCTTCGAAAATAGCCATCTTTTACCAAGTCATGGAAAAATAGTCATTATTTTGCTACAACAGAGACCGGTCCAGCATAAGATACTGGAGTTCGGTGCACCTGTGTATAACTTTCAGCATATTATGCGGGGACTCCAACACGCGGAAAGTTCCAGCATAATATACTGGAGATTCGAGCACCTGTATATGAACTTCCAGCATATTATACTGGAGCGGTATATTTTGCTGGAACTCCAGTATATTATGCTGGAGTTCTAGTATAATATGTTGGAGTTCCAGTATACTTATGCTGGAATTCCAGTATAATATACTAGAGTATTTTCCGGATTTTGAACAGTGTTTTCGTTCAGATTTATCTTCACATACAAAATGATTAAATTTCGATTACTTTTGAAAGTGTGGCTATTTTTGAATGACCACTTGTAAATCTAGCTATTTTTTAATTTATCCCAGTATCTTTGAGTCGTTTTAGCCCAACACAAACCCGAGTGAGGTTGTTTATAGTCTCGCACTTCAATTTCCACTTGAACTTCTATTTCTAAATTGACTAAAAGATAACTTGGTAAAGTTCTAAGTACCAAAAGATTACCAGGAAACCCCATTTCAAAGAATATTTCAGCACATGTGAAACACACCTAATGACCTAATCAACAGATATTGACGTCCCATTAAAGAAGTACAAGGTGTCAGCTATTGGATAATATCTTCAAATCCCAAATTTTAAGTTGATAGATTCGACCCTTTAAAAAAATTTGAAGTATAGACAGATCTAACAGACGGAAATTTGAAAGGATGCTGGTTTTCTCCAACAATCGAAGCAGAGCTGCTTTCTTTCTTTCTTTTGTGGTCAACATGACATTGCATCATCAAGTCAATCATACTTCAGGAGAGGGTGCGACAGAGCTACAATAAAACCTCTCTATAACAGTATGCTTACATAACAGTACTTCTCTATAAAACCAATTTTTTCGAAACCAAATCTCATATTATATTATAATATATATTTTCTATTACAGCAATTCGTTGTACCATTCAAAAAAATCTAAAACAAACGATGTTGTTATAGAGAGGCTTGACTGTACAACCGATACAGTCAACTTTACCATCAAAAGCCAACACACAGACAGTATTTAATGTTATTTCATCACGACGTATAGGACAAGATTTCAGAACCGGACACTCCACCAAACCCTTGATTTCGATGTCCCAGCTTTATTGCCACATGCACCAATTGATTACTACCTAATCAAGTCCATTCTCTTCTGCCACAAACTTTGCTTCTCCACAACATTGTCAATTAGTGGCCAAATCAACAGCGAACCTGATTTGGGCAATGACAGAGGCGGGCTGTAAAACTTGCAAGCAGGCCCGAATAAAGGTAAAAGAACGAATCTACATCGCAAAATGGAACTTCTAAATAAAAACCTCGCACCAGCGAAAGATACATAAACTCCACCACAAGTCTGATTAGCCGGTTCTAAACTCTCATAGCCTTTTTGGCCAAGCTTTTTTTTTGGGCCAAAAGTGATTTTTTGGGCCAAAAGTACTTTTGACCAAAAATTGAGGTATTTGGCCAACTTTTTGGAAGGAAAAAAAGTACTTTTGAGGAGAAGCAAAAGCAGAAAAAAATAACTTTTCTCCAAAAACACTTTTCTGAGAAGCACTTTTGAAAAAAATACACTTAAAAACAGTTTTCAAAAACTTGATCAAACACTAATTACTGCTTTAAAGTGATTTTCAAATTAATTAGCCAAACACAAACTGCTTCTCACCAAAAGCACTTTTTAAAAAGTACTTCTGAAAAAAACACTTCTCAAAATAAGCTGATTTTAGAAGCTTGGCCAAACCGGATATCATACTGCAGGCGTTATAAGTTACTAACACAGAACTAGCAATATTAACTAAAAATTACCGTTCCATTCGCTGGATGAACTATCCCATGCGTATATACACACCAGAATAGCAATAATGATAATTTTCCCTCCGTCACACCCCAAAAAGAAGAGACCATAATCAATAGTCGACTTGAGGCCAAAACAAACGGCAACTTAACGTTCTACTGGAATCAAATCAAATTTTGTGTAAAATGAAAAAAAAATGTTCCCTATTGGGCCTGTTTATCCTGGAATCTCTGGGAAACATCACTCCGCAGCATCTGCATGAATTCCTGCAGGAATAAGGATATAAAAATGAGATCACACCAACGACGACACTGCCAGTACACTGTGGGGTCTGGAGAAAAAAAAATGAGATCACACCCTAAAGAAATATCAAACACAATTTCTGAATGCAGCTACTCACGTTTGCTAGGCCCTCCGCACTACACAGTTCATCAACAAGACTTTGATCAGTACTTCCACTATGATGCAAAGATTCCGTACTTTGAACCAAAGACCGGAAAATCTCTGCAGGCGGACTATTGTTCTCAATTCTCTGGGCAACCTCATGAAGGTCCATCTGAAAAGATTGTAATTGAAATGTAAAACTTAATTTGCAATTTGATCAAAGCAAAGGGAATGTAAGAATTAATTATGTTTGCAATGTCTTGAAGCAGTAGCTTTCTTGAAACAAAATGCAGGGAATCCTATAATATGAAAGGTTCAACGTGCAGATAAGTTAAGCAAAGATACACCTGAAGAAACATGACAAATACGATAAAATGAGGAATCAGTTAAACTTAGAGACCTACTAATCAATCAAGCAGGAATGTTGCATGAAAGGAAGAATGGGAAGGACACAAAAAAAGAGGCCTGGAAACCAAAGCACTCCTTCCATCTCATTGTCTGTCAGACTTCATAACTTGGAATGTCCTAGCATGTCTTAACTTACAAATATAAAATCTTGAGGTACCACCTAAACTATTCTGACAACTGTTTCAAACAAAGTAGATAAAGTTTGGGAGACAAAGAGATATCCTACCCCCCCCCCCAAAAACACACACACACACACACATCTCCCAGGCCTGGAAAAACAAGAATGTGAACACCACGGTCTTCTCAATTTCTTTGACATTTCTATGTATTGTTTCTCCCATGGTCATGCACTCATACTATTTGCCAACACGACAGGAACTATAAGCAGAAAAAGTTCTTAGTTCATGCATTTTTTACTTCGGCCATGGTGAACTCCTACCCAGGAGGCGAACAGTGCCCCTTTCTGACTTTGCTCCCTTGGTGACTAAGCCCCTAAATTTTATGTTCTGAGGGGGAAGGTCCTTAAGACCCTGCTATTCCTCCCTTGTTCAGCCTGGATGGACATAAATAATCTAAAATGATCCTTGTATCCATTTCTTCTTAGTTGTTAGAAGAAAGCCCATTGTTGTCATCAGGTAACTACATTTAGAAGAATCCACATCTAAGAACTTAGATAGCAAGCCAAAGACTTTAAATTATCACCATATCATATTCCCGATCTCTACTTTTAAAAAAAATTAAAAACTTGAGGAGCTCATGACCTGCAAGCAGAGAACACAATTAAGAAATTAAGGAAACCCGACAAAATACTCAAATTTCAAAAAATATAGAAAACAAATCAATATCCTGTTCTCGATAAAGTAAAACAAAAAATAGATCAAACAAATCTAGGGTTCTGAGCCTGGTCGAAGTAGAATTCCAGTTCCATAATATTGAAACCTTATTAACAGTTTAATATCAGTATGGGGAAATACAACAGAATGATTGAATATCTATAACAAAAAAGCTTAGCTAACAGGAGCAAACCTGAAAATTTTGACTGGTTGGTGTTGCCACTCTTATTGTGGCATTCTCACCAGGCCTCTGTGCAATATTAGGAATTTGTTGAGGCATAGCTGAAATGCCACCAAGAGCTTGAGAGACAATTGGCATCATTTGCTGAAACATCCTAGACAAGTCCATACCACCACCTTGCCCGGAAAACATGCTTCCAAGATCCTGGGTGTCAATCTGCTGGGCGATCTGACTGACAGTGTTCATCATTGCTGGACTTTGAGTGAGTTGCTGCATCATATTTCTCAAGAGATCCGGAGAGCCAGCCCCACTTTGTTGTGAAACCCCACTCAACAAACCATTTAAAGCAGGGCTCTGAAGGACACTTGACATTGCATCCGCTATCTCTGATTGGCCATCAACATTTGGGTTTCCTGTGGCAATAGTCCCCATAACTCCCCTATCTGAGTGTGTCCCTGAGGGCATAGCAGTGTCATTATCCCTGGCTGCAAGCGCTGCAAGAGACTGCAAAACTTGTTGCCCATCTCGTTTAGGTAGTTCATTTTGATTGTCGCTAGTTGAACCATCACCGTTATTTCCATGAGGTCTGGATTGCTTAGCTCGTCTCTAATGTGTAGGTCCAGAAAAGAAAATTATCAAGTCCAGGACAAAAGATTGAAAAGCAGTACAAGAAACAGAAAGTCGTGAAAGAATGAAACAATTCCAGAAAGCATTCACAAATATGACTTTTTCTTCAGTTATGACTTGTGAGATCAACAATAAAAAGCATTGTCCTGACAAACCACGGTACACACTAATTCAACATATTGGTTTAAGATGTAAGGCCAAATCGTTAAAAGGTCAGCTCCAGCTCCGCAACTAATTTCTATACTTGTAAAGAAAATGATCATCAAGACAGCAGAAGAAACTACAAGTTCACTAACTCAACCCTGATGGTTAAGAAAATTGTCCAAATCCTTTATCTTCTAGTTTATATAACAAAAAGAAGGGCAACCCCATGCGCTAAGCTCCCACATGATAAGGGCCGTACCACACCGGCACTGATAGAAATTCTTTTTATAACCGAGAAATCCCAGAGGGCCATTGGCGCACGGTTCGAAACTCGAAAGATAATGGGATCATCCCTCTACCCTTCTCCTTAATTACCAAGCTCTTGTTTGTGGCAGGGTTCGAACCTATGATGTTCCCCTGACCGATATACAAGTTGCAGGCTTATTTATCATAGAATATCAACTTTTAAAACTCTTGAGCGACGCGAATGCTAAATTTAAGGTAAATAAATAATTGACAAGACAAAAGAATAACCTTAGGGCCCATGAAAGCAACACAAGAAAATTTGACCTAGCACTTCATGGAACATGAGCATTAAACAAATCAGCAGACACAAAATTATTCATATTCATTAAATAGAAACGGACAATGAAGCGGCAGAAACTGGTGAATGCCATCACTCCAATATAAACTGGTTAGAGGCTTCTAACTCCTTATCACATGTCCTTTCAAACAGTCCACTATATTTGTAAATAAAAACGAATATTCTATTATAACTCCATCTTTCAGCCAAATCAAATAATCAGACATATCCGGAAAGCTGCATCATAAAGGCTTGCCTACCTTTGGCTGCAAACCTCCGAACCCTAAGCCAAGGGGCACAGATGAGGATTCATCAGGACTACCCAACTCCTGACCAGATCTTTGAGCTCCTCCTGCACTGGCTGAGGCCTCTGGCTTACCAAAAGACATTTCGCTTGACTGACCTTGACCCTGGCATTTACAAGTTTAATTAGGCCTAGATATGTCGTACTAGGGAAAAAAGGACAGGTCGCAGAATCATTTTATTAGCACCGACCATTTTATCCTCTCTTCCAGGAAAATCGTGCGTCAGTAGCGGCTCAGGCACAGTCATCTCACTTGCAGATGCGATACCTGGTTGAGTGCTTACAGTATCATTCACAGCACCAGGCACAGTAGTGCATTCTAGGCCACTTGAGCTCTCTGATTGGCCTTCATAATACAGAAAAGCACTTCAGAAAGTATATCGTCAACATGTATCAGTATCAACCAAGGACAAAGTATAGATGTTACATATCAAGATGCTCACAGCCCACAATAAGTTCAGATACAATAATAGATTGTTATACAACATTAATATGCAAAAATGTACCAGGTTGTGGCATACTAGAGACTGAGATAACAGCAGTCCTTGGTGGAACAGCTGTAGCCATCATATTTCGGACAGGCAAAGCCCTTGATTGGTCAGAGTCAGTTCCATTACCACGTTCACCCTGTGCTCCATCTCCATTGGCCGCCCTAGCACCAACTGCAGAAATAATAGGTGCTAAAAGCACCCATAGTTAGAAAGGTTACACACATTTCCTCCCAATTGTTGCAATGCCCCAAAGAAAATAACGAAAAACGATAACAAAATACAGAATATTCTATACTAGCAGATTTTTCATACCGGCATGTATATGAATATTGACATGCCTTGGAGCAGTACCAATCCCAAGAGCGCCAAAGGGGCCAGGATTAGGGGGAACAGCAGTTGAGGCACCAAAGAGTGAACTGGTTTGAAGGGGGAAAGGCTGCATCGAAGAAGAGCAATAAGTCATGGGATGAAAAGTTAAAAAATCAACATCTACCTATTTTTCAGATTGCAAACCTAGACTAATCTCTCTACTTTTAACTGTCTAACAGACCTGAACCATTATGGGGTTCGGCCCTGTGGGAGATATATAAACAGCAGGACCAGCATTTACTGATGATTCGGCCTGCAAAGAGCAATTTAACGACAGTAAGAAAAGCGTTTTCAGAAAATGTTTTGCCACCAATAAGTGAAGAAAAGGACATACAGGTGACTGTCCCATTCTGAGAGTCAATATCGTCCTTCCAAGCTCTAGTAGAAGGGCACCTAAATGTTGCATTGCTTGACCAATTAACACTGATTCTGTCTGCACCTGTCCCCTTACTGCAGGATCACTGGAGGCCCCTTCCCGTTCCAACCGTCCTGCAATTTGCTATAAAGTGGCAGAAGATTAGCAAACAAAATCAGAGAGAGAGAGAGAGAGGAGAGAGAGAGAGGGAGCGGAGCACAATTTTTTAGAAAGAAAGGCATGTAACTAACAACTGTTTGTTCGGCTAGATAAGAGCAAGTTGACAATGCAAAAGAAAGTAAAAGTTGGACAATGGCAGTTACAGCAGAAAAAGAATGAATGTGATTATCAATTCTAGGAACCATAGCTTTATTAACGATCACTTAAAATATCTTATTAGTGATACTTAATGGAACCGTAAAAGTACTCCATCGGAGACAGAAGATAATGGAATTCTCCTAAGCAACGCTTGAGTAAGGCTGCAGGCATATTGCATCTAATACTATGAGATTTCACAGTCTGGGGACGCAATTGGACCAACGTTATTTGGGCCATCAAGTTCCATGTCTTAGAGAATAGAGAACAAGAGCAATATCTACAGTATGGTCCCATGCATGCATGCTGTTGCAGTAAGACAGGTGAACATCATGCAACTTGTACAAATCGTGAGCACGAGAGATTTGCTGTAAGGGACTTCCCTCTAAAGATATATCCGAGCATTGTATTTAGTGTCCTCATAATTTATTAATTTATGAAGTAAATAACTTATTGAGCCCAAACATGGTGACAATCTATCATCATTACAGCTCGGGAAGGTTGTAGTCAAGACATGATTCACCAGACGCGGAGCATATCGGTTCCATTTTTCACAGGGTAAGAACAGACAGAGAAGAAGGATCCATACCATTAAAAGCACAAAGGACTGATATTCTACTATCATGTCAAGAACAGACAAATATGGTGCAAGTTAAGTCTCAGCATGAGAACCTAGCCAACTTGCAAGCAACTGCAGCTTGATTGAGGTTTGCAGCTAGCAACTCTCAAGCAGAGCTCAACCCTCCCATAGCTGGGGAAGTTTTTATATGCCTGCATTTATATGCATGAATGGGATTGACCCTTTTATTCTTTCTGTATAAAAAAACGCTCTAGGCGGAAAACAAGAAATACTCTTCTAAACCTACCTACCCTCTGTCCCTCTTCTGTATCATGGGGTTCCTCGTGACAACTAGTCTGCCACCTTTGTTTTATTAAAGAGTAATCCACAAGCATTAGGAGGACAATTCCTGGGGCCTTGCAAACTTACCCTAAATGAGCACATTCATCCGTATATGAGATACATTAACATGGAAAAACCAGAGAAGGCTGCCACAGAAAAAGGTTCTATCTCTCTCCATCCAGGCTCAATAACTCCCATCACTGTAATTTCTTCCCATCTTCCCAAGTGATCTTAACTAATCCACCCTTTATCTCCGATCTATA
The DNA here is from genome assembly GCA_005239495.1 of Nicotiana undulata. Lineage (NCBI taxonomy): Eukaryota > Viridiplantae > Streptophyta > Magnoliopsida > Solanales > Solanaceae > Nicotiana > Nicotiana undulata. Next base: position 32,905 of record ML278448.1, read on the forward strand.
TCCATATAATTGGACGGGGCACGGTGAAAGAAGCAATGTTTAGCTGAGCCTTAAAACGCAGAGCTTGGGATGTTGCCACCCCTAGCACTCATGTGGGTTGTTTGAAATGAGAGGAATGGGAGAGCTTTTGATGGAGTAGAAAAAGATATTGTTCACTTGAGGAGTAGCCTCTTTTCCTTATTTATTTTTGGTGCACCCATGAGGTTCCTATTTGTATAGAAGATTGGGTGTCATTCGTAGAAAACCATGCCCTTTTGTAATGTTTTCCATTTCTAGGTATACTCCTTGTACACAGGCATGTTTTGCCCTTTTTTAATGAAATTTATTACCTTATCAGAAAAAAATATCAATGTATTAACGACTCCTATTGCGAGGCAATTGAGAAAACTAGAATTTAACATCTTAAGATTTTTATAGGCTTATCAAAGTGTTACACATGTTGCAGGATAGAAACAACTGATCTAGTGAAAGGACTGAGTACCTCTTACAAAAATGATTATTTAGTATCTCAACCTTTGCGCTCTATCCCCACCACCCAAACCCTTTTCTTTGACAAAGATTAAAGAACTTTTGCACTTTGGTCCTTTCAAGCCAAAAAATAGTCATTTTTCCAGAACGGCTTTGATTTTAACAAAATATAATCGCTCTCCAGTAAAACTGGCTAGAGCTTGTGCATAATTCAAGACTGAGAAACTCAAGCTAGGAACTCGGGCCACATATGGTGGTTCCAGATTAGCCAAAAACATGTGCATTGCACAGCATGTGCTATTGATCATAGTCAAAAATGCTTCTGGCCTGTTGATTTCTTAACAGGTAACACTAGAACCCTGCAGATACTAGAAGGTGAAGATACAGGGATGGACCAGAACATTAATAACAAAAGAGATCATGAGGGTCACGGTACATACAGATAATGCCGCAATGACATGACCACCAAAGAGACGCTCTGCATGATGCAGAACAGTGCTCAATGCCTCTGGAGTCGATAAGCCATGAGAATTTGTAGGCAACTGTACTGCAGGTGAATCTGCTGCAGTATTAGGTGACTGGTTTGGCGGGTAACCTGGGTTAGAGGACACAACGTCATTCAGAGATCCACTCCACCATAAGAGAAGAAGCAAAAATGAAAAAAAATCTCACCATTCAGTGAGAATACGAGCTCCATGCGATTCATGAAGTCAGTAAGCGTGTGCAAGGAATCAGGAATGGGCTTCAACATTTACAAACAAAAGAGAAAAGAAATGAGACAAAAATGGCCATGAACAACATGAGACAGAAAGTAACACAATATCTGAAAGACATTCTTACCGAATTAATTGAGGGGACAGCTAATGCGGCCCCCAGTGGAATTTGAACTACTTGAGGTAAAGATGGACCAGCAAATGCCTGCCCAGATTGCTGACTTCCTGACTGACTTTCACTCACATTTCCTTGAGGTGGAGGAACTGGAGCACTGACCTATTCACAAACCAACCCACCAAGCAAAGATTAGGGAGGAAGCAGCGGACAACGCAGATGCAATTCTACAGCACCTTGCTAGGTGAACGTAAGTAAAATTAAAAGCCACATATTAGCGAGGGTCCTGTAGTTTCAAAGCTTGAAAGGGTTTATCACAAAATAGAGAAATCCCAGTAAAATATAAAAGAAGCAAGTAAATCTAAGAGAACTGAAATATAAGAGATAAAGGTGGGAAAAGAACCTGCACACCAGGAAGCTGGCCACCAGTCATGTTCCCAATCCCTACAGTGTTTAAAACTGCCCCAATAACCTAGAAGTTGGACATTTTCTGTTATGAGATTCTCCCAAATAAACTCAAATTACACTGACTATAAAAGCTTGTAACTCCTATGAAACCCACCCGACTAAGATCAGGAACAACTCCTTCCCCCTGATCTCCAACATTAAAAGTTCCTAGGACAACACTGTGTGAAATCTGCCCGACACGCCGTGAGCCTCCAGCAGAAGGTTGAGACTCTTGTCCTGTGATGCTCAAAGATAATAAAATTGATTGTTACTCATCTGACCAATAAAATCAGCCAAATGACCTTAAAGCCTAAATTTTAAATCACAAAACCTTTACCTCTGCTAACATTGTTAGTAGTGGCTTGTCCAGTGCTGCTAACCGATGAAGGTTGCGGTTGAGATTGTCTCAGTACTAAATGAAGTGTGTCCCCATTTTCCACATCTGTAAAGAGTCAAGGTTTGGCAAGAAACCCAAAAATCATAGATGACAGGCTCCATTTTTGCAAAAATATTACATCCAATCGGGCAAATCTGTAAAACTCTGTTAACAAAGCATTGGAGTTTGCATCTAATCAGCTGGCCAAAGATAAGGCCCTAAAATTAATCATAGCCACGATAAAAATTAGAGGTGAGAAGTCAATCAAATTGTTAGATGGAAACAGCTCACTAAAATTAATTACCAACATGGTCACCTCTAGATGACCAATGGAAAAAAACAATGAAGAGAGTTTTAGGTTGGTGGCAGTGTCAAATGTCAACTAGAATTACCCTGTTGAGATCAATATCCCAAGGGGATGGATACCAAAATTTCTATTAGATTCATTCCTAAGCTTGCTTTACGGATTAGGCGCACATCACAAATTTGAGTTTAAGGGTTGAAATTTTCAAACAAAAAAGGTATTTAGGGTTGTGGCAGTTGCCTAATCACGCTAACAGTTCTTTTACGGTTTTTAAAAAAAAAATATTTCAGATTATATTCAAGTGTTGTATGTTATCAATGAACTACAGCATATTTCTCCCTCAATCACCACAACAGAGAGCTTCTTTCTGAATCAGTTTAGACAGTTTTAAGCATTTAACAATCAGCTCTGAGATGATAGAAACGGAAAAGGTGGAATAAGCTTACACGAAATGATGAAATCCTGGAAATTACCTCAAGAGAGATGTAAAAACCCAAATACACATATACAACATTAACAGAAAACCCTGTCCAACAAATTTTAAGGAGAAAATAATACTCCCACCAAAAATTAGTTGAGTCGAAGACATAAAATGTTTTGTAAGTACAAAGTGGGAAACTTGAATTTCCAAGTTGATAGGATACGATAGTCCGAAAGAACGTGATCATCCTTCAAGACCTTGCCCCTAAAAATTAGTCTTTGCTGCTCAACAGGTACACCAATCTGACTTGCTATTCTGTCTTTCAAGGCTGAAACTTGCATCTGACATTGAGATATGATAGAACAGTAAAGTGAACAATGAGTGCCAAGAAGAGATATATCAGAGCGGTACAGTGCAGAGTGATAAAAGATTCCAAATGCTAAAATTCACATTCAACTTCATATTGATAGGACCTTATTTGAGAAAAGGTTTCTACATGTCAATACATTATTTCTGGCAAACAGAAAGGGAAACAATCATACTTTTCAAAATCAGCACAAGTTTAAGAAAGCTTCACATCCAACCAAATAAGCATGATGGTAGGTGCTCTTTTTTAGCATAAGTTGCAACAGAAACAGAATAAGTAACAAAATTTACATTCTTATCCACGTTAAAAGGATGTGTCTGGGAATCTAAGGTCTTGATATTGAGCTCCACGGTTGATTCAGAACTTCCACTAGAAACATTGCTTGTGCTTGACCCTTCAACTGATTGTTGCTCAGCCATGAAACTTTAGAAACAACAACTACCTGAACAGCAAAACTCTGAAGGATGGTAAGCATTTACAAAAACACCACGTGAAATAGTTATAAGACAAACTAATACCAAGATACGACCGAGCAAAAAAGTAGCAGCAAAATAAATCCCCCCCCCCCCCCCCCCCCCCCCACACACACACACACAACACTCTGGTTTCAAAAGGAGAAACTACACTGCCCATATATTTTGTGCGGCGGGACTAAAGATACCATTAATTATCCGTTTGGCACGCACATCTTCTGTTTGTTGGAAGAATACACTGAATGATCCACAGATCCGAGGAAGAATAGCTCAAAATTTTCTATGCAAGGGAAGATATGGCAAACTCTTGAAACATTTTCCTAAGGGCATGGTCTTGTGTACTCTCTTGTCAATTTTTTTTACCGAGACAATTCGGGGATAATGGACTTGTCCCTCTAGTCTTCCCCACTTAAATAGCAGACTTTGGCCTAACAGCTAAGCTTCGAACTCGTGGTGTGCACCTAGCACATATTGCATTCCACATTGCACAACTTTTGCTGTAGAACAAATGCCCTAAGGGATGTGGGTTCTCTTTGCAATTACCAATAGCTTCTTAGAAGAACGAGCTAATTATAGTAACTTTGGACACACACTTTTCTATAGCTCAACTTTCTAGCATGTCTCAGTGTTGTCAAAGCCGCGCATAAGCCCTGAAGCGAGGCTCACAACATGTGATGTGGGTTCTCTTTGCAATTACCAATAGCTTCTTAGAAGAACGAGCTAATTATAGTAACTTTGGACACACACTTTTCTATAGCTCAACTTTCTAGCATGTCTCAGTGTTGTCAAAGGCGCGCATAAGCCCTGAAGCGAGGCTCACAACATGTTGAGCGCTTTGCCTCACTTTGTGGGCGCTTTAGTGTCGCATCAAGGCTCTAAGGCATACTTTTCCTTGTTGTCAAAGCTTTTTGCCTTTGATAACACTGGCCTATCTATACTTGGTGGCAACCCGTTGGTGCCAAATAATAAGACAACTTTCACTCTCACATGTCAAGGAAAAAACTACTTGGAAGATACTAGACTATTCAAGTCACAAGACAGTAAGACTTTTTCATACCTGCCAATTGTATTTGAAGCATAGGGTACAGCAGATGACGTGCCAATTCCATACAATATAAGCTTTCCATTTATAACCACAGCGGACAATATGATAATAAGAAATCACGCCACATCTTTAGTTTTGTCTTCCTTTTCAATATGTTAACACCTACTTCCTTTAGTCTTGTCCTTGTTGCTTATCAGGAGTCAAAGGAATGAATCTTTAACCAAGATCAGTAACGCATAATATATTATCATTAGAGAAAGAACGAGTTGGTACTCTCCATATAGTCCCTAAATTTTCAACTTTGTTTCCTCAAATGGGCCTTCATTTATTACATGCTTAAAAACAATGGTTAAAAGCCTAAATAGTCTGAACTGTAAATGGACCTTTTTGAGCTTCTAAATATTTTTTTAGTCCATGACCACTACCCATGTTGGTCCTATATATGTGACCCACTATCAAGAAAAGAACTGCATTAGCTACATGGAGATGACCGATGGGTCTGCACACCCCCACTTACAGATTCTAGCCCAAAACCTAGTGACAAATGTGAATTGCAGCTTCAATTGGCTAGGCCTCAGTTCAAAGGAGATTCCAGTAACTCAAATCCAATAGGTTACTTTGGTAGCGTACAAAAGATTCTAGAGTCAACCAAATCTGGAATAAACGTTCCAATATATTAATGATACTACACATTGAGCATCCAAGGTTGTGGCCTAGTGGTAAATGAAGTGAGTTGAAAACAATGAGGTCTCGCGTTCAAATCCAGCGGAGGCAAAGAACTAGATGATTTCTTCCAGTATGTCCTAGGCTTCAAGCCTTGGTGGACGTAGTAAGCCGGTACGTGCGCTATTGCCGTAACACATACCCCATGGAATTAGTTGAGGTGCACGCAATCCAACCCGGACAGTACAGTTATCAAAAAATGATACTACACATTAAGGTCAAAGTGATAGATTTGGAAGTACACGATTTACTCATAACTCCCACGATGCAAGATAAATACTGGTATTTGTATTGGCTAAAAAACTCTTTTTTCCATTTGCTAATAGAAAATGTTGAGAAACTGACAGCATATACTAGTGATTGGTACAGCATCAGAACTTTATACACATCATACAAACAAGAGCGCAGATTAGCTCGTAAAACACTAAAGGCAACAAATTTAATAAACAAATTGAGATTGAAACATATATAGAATCAAACAATACAAAGCATTTTTAACCTAATTCACAATTGATTCTAATATTAAAATCATCAAGGGAATACAATAAGATTCTTGCCTCGGGAGAAAGAGAGCGTGAGAGAAAACGACCGGAAACTTAAAAACTGGATTCTGCCGGAGATTGAGATCGTGATGAGCAAAGCTTGCGAAGGAGAACGGTGTCAACTTTGGCCAAAGATATAGCTATGACGTAATGTGAATCGAAGGCGAATCGCAGTTTTTTGTGTTATCACAACAAGGGTCGAATCTATAATTTGCCAGCTCGTTGTACTGTTCCAGTAGGATCTAGAGTTTTTTTATCGGATATGGTTTAACGGGTATTCGGGTCACCACAACCCAGTCCACTTAAGTCCACATTGACTTTCTTGCCGGGTTTGCCCTTCTTTCTTTTTTTCGGTTAAGGGTCTAATTTGTCATTCTACTATCATAAACATGTATTATTTATCCTTCGTTATACTTTGTTGAGATATTTATCCTTACCGTTATACTTTAGTATTATATTTGTCCATGTACTCTTCAAAAGGGGTAACATTTGTCCTTCGCTATACTTTAGGATCATATTTGTCCGTGCACTCTTCAAAAAGGGTTACATTTGCCCTTCGTTATACTTTTTTGACATATTTATCCTTACATTATACTTTAGTATCATATTTGTCCCTCATCTGTTAAATCGTCATGTCCCACTTTTATTTTCCTACATGACGCCTATTGGATTTCTTTTTCTTCCAATTTAAATATAGTCACCTATTTAAGCTAATTTAACCTGCCCACCCAATTTAAATAAAATTTCATAACTAAAATAAATGAAAATCCAAATCCATAAATGTAGAGATACAACTCTGTAAAGTCTAAACTGGGTCAATTGACCATGATTGATTCACGAAAAGCAATTTCCTGATACGACAGTTACGAAGATTATGCGATATAGCAGCGACAACATATTGGCAAACAATAACTTTGAACTCAAAAATCACTAATCTAATACAACTCACAATTATTGCAGTAGCCAACGTAAATTACGAGAAGTTGCACAACAATAGAGTTCATGGAGTTTTATTTAAATTGGGTGGGCAGGTTATTAGCTTAAATAGGTGACTATATTTAAATTGGAAGAAAAAAAAATCCAATAGGTGCCATATAGGAAAACAGAAGTGGGACATGGCGATTTAACGGACGAGGGACAAATATGATACTAAAGTATAATGTAAGGATAAATATGTCAAAAAAGCATAACGAAGGGCAAATGTAACCCTTTTTGAAGAGTGCACGGACAAATATGATCCTAAAGTATAGCGAAGGACAAATGTTACCCCCTTTGAAGAGTACATGGACAAATATGATCCTAAAGTATAGCGAAGGACAAATGTTACCCCCTTTGAAGAGTACATGGACAAATATGATCCTAAAGTATAGCGAAGGACAAATGTTACCCCCTTTGAAGAGTACATGGACAAATATGATCCTAAAGTATAACGGTAAGGATAAATTTCTCAACAAAGTATAACGAAGGATAAATAAGGCATATTTATGATAGTAGAAGGGCAAATCAGACCCTTAACCATTTTTTTTTATAAATAGAGCTTTATTTAAGGTGAATGTCTATATTTTAGAAAGATATTAGGGATTTTACTTGATGGCTAAGTCACTATTTTTCTATAAATAGATGTGTCTTCTTCCAATGTAAATCATCCCAAAATTCAATAAGAATTCACTCTTTCTTTCTCTACAATATTGTTCTTCTTCTTTTATTGTTTCATAACACGTTATCAGCACGAGACTCTAATCACTTGAGTAGAAGCTTTGGGATTAAGCATAATGATAGTCAATTGTTCCATGAACTTCCTTCATGATTAAATTCTGGATTTAAGGTAATGATTTTACTTTATTTTTCTCTTTTAAATTCTTGAAATTCTATAATTTCATTTTAAGTGCAAGCAAAGACAATAAACTTTGATTATAACTCTTATAGAGTTTGCAAGAAATTATAATCACCCGAAGTGGTAAAAATTTTATGTCTTTCCATGAACAAATTCATGTATGATGTTGGGCAAAGAAGTGAAAACTCGTCCCATTGAATTTGCTTCATTCTCATTCCCCTTAAGAGAATGTGATAGCAATATATGATAAGTCTGAAAGAAGACAATATTATTACCGTGAAGATATCAATTGGTGTGGACATGGCAATGCGAAATTATAATCGTTCATTATGATAATGAGAATAATAAGGATTCTCAAAATATCTTTCACTATGTGAAAGTAATATTTGTCATCGATTTGACATGAGACTTTGTAAAGCACATATAGATGACTATGGTCCATTCATGATGTGAATGTGACAACATCTGATTTACGAATACATATTCATTCTTGAAAGAATATGAACGTGCTAGTGGTAGTGAATATATCACATCACCTCTAAGGGGAGGTTTGAGATGAAATAAGAAAATAATTTCATTAATAATGCATAAATGATCATTGATCACGTACCTATTGTGATTAGCCAAAATATTATGGCAATGCGATTATTACATGGAAAAAGTAATAGAAGCAACATATCTTGCCTATAATGATTTTGACCATGACATTAATGGTATAATTTTCTATTTAAAAAAAATATTCACCATATAGACGTTGATGAATATATGGTAGTACAAAATTAATTGAGAGCTCTGGAAGAGCCAATTTTGAGAAATAAGATTGATTATCAATAAGTCATTGTGTTGTAGTTAGTCTCAAAGAAACTTATTGAGTTTCTAAAGTATTAACAAACGCGGCTGATTATATTGAGACTATAAATAATCAGAAGATTTAATATCTTTATATTACTACAACTGTAGCGGGGTAGTATGTATATGAAAACTACCTGCTTTATTGCCTAATTTGTACTACACAAATAAAAAATATGGTGAAATTACATGACGCAGTAAACTAGAAATTTATTGATATAAAAACTCATATCATAATAAACATGGAGTTTATTCATAATTGCACACGTCGTGGTGTAAATCTAAGTTTATCAATATTGATAATTTATTGAATTGGCATAATTGGTTTAGCCATATCAATTTAAGTATGATGTGCAAAAATAATAGAGAATTCACATGGATAAATATTAAAGAATTAGAAAGTTCGTTACAAATTCTCTTATTTTGCTTGTTCTCGCGATTATTATACCAACTAAAATTGGGATTGAATCCCATGAATGCTGGAAATATCAAAGGTGAATTTGGGCTCATTCACCTGTCATGTATACCACATATGATGCATCTATGAGATGGTTACATGTGCGATTATTATTAACCAGCAACATGATATTTGCGCGGTAACTTGCTCAATCATTTAATTTAGAGCATAATTTCTAGATTGTCAATTCAAGATAGTTCATCTTGATAAATTGGTTTACATCACAATTGGTCTAGCAAAATGATTTATTGAGGACCTCTACTTAATAGCTAAACTATTGCTTATGAGAACAAAGTTATCTATATCAGTTTGATACTATATAATATACACGAAAGTATACTACATTCTCCCCTCACAAGTGGTTCAGGGTCAGGAACCAAATAATTTTATCTTATTATTATTGATGTGCAGTGTATATTTTGATAAACACCATAATGCACAAAGATGGGTTCCCATAATTGAGGAAGAAACTTAGTTTTTCTAACACGAGGAGGAGAGATGATAAACATTTGAGAAAAAGTTACGTGGAATGAATTATCAATTCTCTATAAGCATGATAATGTGATAGCAAGGATTTTCAAAGTGCAACATATTCATTGAAGTTAATAGATGATTTATTCATCAAATATCTGATGACGTCAACCTTCAAGAAACTAGTGCACATGATTGGGTTGCGAAGGCTGAAGAATGTGAATTGATGCTCCCATCAGGGGGAGTTAATGCACGTTGTACTCTTTTTCCTTACAAGGTTTTGTCCCACTGGGTTTTCCTTGCAAGGTTTTTAACGAGGCAACCAAAAGGCATATTATTAAACATGTGTACTCTTTTTCCTTACAAGGTTTTGTCCCACTGGGTTTTCCTTGCAAGGTTTTTAACGAGGCAACCAAAAGGCATATTATTAAACATGTGTACTCTTTTTCCTTTACTATATTTTTTTCCATTGGGTTTTATTTTAGTTAAGGTTTTAACGAGGCACATTATTTGTTGAATAAACATTCAAGGGGGAGTGTTATAAATAGAGTTTTATTTAAGGTGAATGTTTATATCTTAGAGAGATCTTAGAGATTTTACTTGGTGTCTACATCACTATTTCCCTATAAATAGAGAGGTCTTCTTCCATTGTAAATCATCCAAAAATTCAATAAGAATTCCCTCTCTCTTTCTCTACAATATTGTTCTTCTTCTTTTATTGTTCATAACATTTTTCCTTTTAATGGGAAGGTGATGTTTGTTTTGACAGATTGAAAAACTCATAAATGCAAAAAAAAAATCCGGAATAAGCATCACTAAAGTATTTGCTTGCTCTTTTTATTGGACATTTGTTATAGGATACGCGTGTTGGGCGTGTACCCCATCTCAACAAATACAAAATTTTAGAAAATTACATAAATATTTTTTTTTAGAAAACTTTGTGCTTGAGACATAAAATAAAAATTAACAAAAGTTTATGTTTCTAAAAAATATTGATCCCAATGAGCTAACTTCAATGAAGGAAGAAACTTTCAAGACAAAAAGACAATTGTTCTATTTCTACGATCAATAATAAATATCATATCAATTGTTTTCAACATATTAGAAAAGACAAAATTAATATTGCAAAAGGTATTCTTTAATTGCTACATTTTGATTAATCAACTATTTCTTGATTTTGGTGTGAGCTTTCTTTCTTTGTCCAAGCACATAAATGTATTGGTCAAAATTTGGACCAAACTTAATGACTTCGTTGGTCGAGGTCAAAGTTCAGGTCGGCCAACATTTGGAGACGAAGGGCCTTTCTCGAACGAGATCGACGTTGGGTCGAGCAGAAGAATTTATAATAACGGAAGGATAGTTCTAGGTTAGGAAGAGGGAATATATATAGGAAAAAAAATTAGAGAAAAAAGGCATCTCTCTGAAAGAACACTTTGTAACATTAGATAGAATATTCCCTCCCTTGTACTTTTTAGGGTTTCTAAAGAATGCTCCCTATATATAGGGGGAAAAATAGAGAAAAAGGACATCTGAAACTCTCTGAAAGAACACTTTGTGACATTGACTATTGAAGAATATACATCTCTTGTCTTTTCTATTGGTTCTCAAGCTAAAAGGCACTTTTCGTATACAAGATCCAATAACCTAGTATTCCACCCACGTTTGTTATCACCTACATTACTGACAAAGAGCTAGTTGACTCTTAATATTTGGCATTTTGGGCGTGATATCCTTTAATATTACATTTATTGTCATTGCATGCATTTAATCCTCTTACTCACTTGTGTATTTGCATTTATTATTACAACACTTTGATTCATTCTGCTCATCATCAAATTCATAGATCTGACAGTCATTAAGCTTAACTAGGATTAACCCTCCACTTTCATTCATTAAATATTCTAAAGAAAGATTTATCACGTTTTTGGTAAAACTCTCTGACGATTAATCAACAATTCGAAGTGATTTTCTTGCGTATTCTTGATAAACCAGTGTTAGATATAAAAGAAAACAACAACACACGCACGTACACAACTATATTTTTCCATCTGCACAAACTAACAATGGCAAGAAGAGGAGAAGAAAGGTTAAAGTCCATAGCAGACGTCACTGCCAACCTCATGATCACCATCAATGAGGCTAACGATAGGGGAGAGGAAAACGCTACACCCAGCGTCACACCAGGACGGAGTGGTTCGCCTCCCCCCATAGAAGTGTAACTGTCATTCGATCAAGGGACGCTTCCACATCCACAATCGAGGAAGCGCCGCCAGCAGTAAGTACGCTAAACAACTTCCTCGACAAGCCAACTCAATGAGCGACTAAGAACGCCGCACAAGTGAAGGCAATAGCCATCAACGAGCAACTCGCTCTCCGTCCAACAAGTAACTCTAACACCGCAGTTGATGCAGGCAACGATGCACTCGCAACCATACTAAAAAAGATGGAAGAAATGGAAAATAAAAATAAGGCACTACGAGACCCGATGACAGAGCACCAGGAGAGGGTCGACAAGATACTCGATGCCCCAAAACTCCTGCTTAAGCGGGACGTCGGCCGGTTCGTAGAACAACCATACAACAAAGAAGCGGCCCCGCATCCCATCCCTAAAATCTTCTAAATGCCGCCATACTTGAAAATATACGACGACACGACAGACCTTGAAGATCACATAGTTCATTACGTCACGGCGGTGAAGGGAAACGACCTCTCAAAGGAGCAAGTGCCATCTATTTTATTAAAGAAATTCGGCGAAATCCTAATAGGGGAGCCTTGACGCGGTACTCACAGCTACCAGTACGATCCATAACAACATTCGAGGAAATGGCTGATAAGTTTGTAACTGCCCACGCTAGAGCCAAAAAGGTTGAGGCCAGGGTAAGTGACATATTCACCGTTAGACAGTCGCCTGGCGAGGGAATCAGGGACTTCCTTGCCCGATTCAACTGAGTCAGGATGGGCTTGCCAAATGTATATGAAGGTTGCCCGCGCCTTAACATGAACATCAATGATTTCCTCCTCAGAAACCTTGCCGACAGCCCTCAAAGACCTATACACATCTAGATAAGCCTCAACATGAACCCACATCGCGTATAACTCCCGCGACACGCTCGCATCGGCAAAAACTTGAGAATTAGACGGTCGGGCCAGTTGTTCTTTCTCAGCCCTCAAGATCACGATCTTCTCATTCAACCTCGCTAGCTCTACCTCTAAACTCCCAACTTGTTCCTCCAAACTCGCCACTTTGAGCGTCGAAGTCTCTACTTTATTAGCTCGCTCAGACCTACAGACACACAGGGTTCCCGCGAAAGCTGTCGCCTCCACTATCGAGGTCGTCCTGATTCTCTCTGCCAGTTTTAACTCCTCAACTTTGGCACCCAACTCGGCCCTCAGATTGGGAGTCCTCACCTCGCTCTAATCAAGCTCGACCTTCAAAGATGCCACTCGCGCTTGAAGGTCTGACTTCTCAGCCATTATCCCCTTGCCCAATTCAAGCTCGTCCTCCTTAGACTTCAACGCTTCTTCCAACTCACTACACCGGCTAATATCCTTCATGATATCCTCATCCTTATCTTTCAGCTTCTCATCCCTCCTCCCAATCTCATCACGCAGCTCCTGGAATTGGCCGTCCTCTCCAACACTCCTGACCACCTTCCGGTACTTAGAGCGATACTCTATATACTTGGACTTCATCATCTTATATTGAGCTACCCTTTCCTCCTCCCGCCGGCCACGCTCAATGTCAAGGATAAAAGTCTAGCAAACAAAAAGAAATAAGCTAGCCAAGATAAAGCGATACTAACAGAGCATACAAAAGCTTAGGAAAAATACTCACCCGCAGGGCCATTCCAGATATGCCAAGAGAAAGGTCGGCATCTTTCAACGTTTGCAACGTCCAGTTCTCGGCCTCAACACACAAAGGGGTGAACGACGTCGCCATGCGTTCCGTGTCAACCAAAATGTTGAAGTCCACAGGAATGACAATATGGCGATTGGGACCCTCCGTTCTTATCTCCACGCGAGTTGTCCTCTCAGTGAATGCCCGTACCTATTCGGGTTTGATGTCAGAGCCCGAATCGGCGTCCCCTGCACCGAAATCAACACCTTTTCTCGCCTTCGACGAAGAGCTACCCTCCACAGCCCGCGCGAGCTCTTCGCTGCTACCAGCCCTCTTGACCCTGGGAGGTCTCTCCTTCATAACAGACTCAGACATAACGACTGCTTCTACAGCCGGGAACGACTCCGACCCCGTCCCAAAGGTTGAAGCCCTTTCCGTCTCTTCAACAACCACGACCTTCCCCGTTTCCACCCTTCACCTCTTCCTCAGTGACGGTTCCTCGCCATGAGAAGGCTCGTTTGTAAAAAGAAGACCTGCCGAGGGGGGGCATCGTCGGGAACGATTACACCTGAAGAGACGGGTCCCTCTGCCTGCTGAATCTCGACTTCACCTCGCACAGATTCAACCAACACGAACTCCATCTCAACCAAGGCCATCTACTAACGGAAGGCAAGGGCAGGCATCTTCGCCTTCTTAGAAACCCTCTGACCTAACACAAATAAGGAGTTAAGTCCGAAAACGCTAAAGAATGAAACCAAACGAGGTAATGAGAGTACTTACGAGGCGGGACCTTCGGTCCATAATGTTTATGGAAGGAAGACCAATCACGAATCCCCACAACGTGGGGCAACACGCGACCCAACCAACCCTTCATGTCTAGAACGAGGGAGGAAGAACACTTTACAACTGAAAATAAGAAGGTGGTAAGCATATCAGAAGCCAAAAAGGAAAGAAAGTAACAAAGAATGAATGGCGGAAGGGATGAGAAAACAGTTACGACTGTAATTCCACTTCTCAAGAAACCCAGTCGGGTTCGCCACCAATTGGTCAGTTCTGACAAAGAAATATTTGTTCTAGAATAGCCGACTCGCCTTATCGTCCATCCTGGACACTAATCCCTTCATCCCATAATTCCGCAAGTGTATCAGGGTGCTTATGAAGAAAGTAAGTGATAATAGGTGCAATAAGTGGCGAAGGTCGACCTTGCAACCAGCCAGTTCCGCATATTTGGCCAGCATCAAGAAGACCTTAAATATGTAAGGAGAGAGTTGTGCTGGGAAAACGTCGTAGAAGCGACATAATTCTTCAGCTAACCTTGAAAGAGGCAAAGTGTAGCCGATCGTGAATGGGTAGGTGTAGAAGGCACAAAACCCAGGACGATGGACATGAACTGTATCGCCTCCTGCAGGAACGATCTCGATACAAGAAGGGATGCGGTATTTAGCCCGCATCTCAGCCAATTCAGTCTCCCCCGATTCAAAAAGCTCAAGTTTAGGAGCAGGTCCATGTCCTTTAAGAAAATATTTCCTAGACATAGGGTTTTTGGGAACCACCTCTTCAACGGTGGGGAAGCTATCATCTCCCTCAACCAAAATCTCTTCATCAGTAGGAAGAATACCCACTGACAAAGGGGTGGCATCGGAAACATCGTCGTGACTATGAGGAGAAGTCGAAATGATGATTATAATGATTTGAGCAACAATATGAAAGACAAGGTTAGTGATCAATAAAGGAATTGAAAACTGGGAGAGAAGAGGTTATAAGAAGCAGAAGAGAGATGCACAAGTGAGAATGAGTATCTGAGAAGAAAGAGGCGGTGAAAATTTCAAATGAAAAACCCTTCCCCTATTTATAGGGTCGGGTGGCATCAAAATCAAGGCCAAAAGCTATTTGTATTACAATAATCAAAGCACCAACAATGCAGACACTGTATTGGGAAGACGCGCTTGACAATGATAGCATCTGACGTCACTTGCACCAATCACGGCCTTGCCGGGCATTAATGACCTAGTTTCGACCAAATTTCTCTCGTAACGGGCGTGGAGTAATCCGCTCACCAAGGACGAGGGGGCCGCGACCTTGATAAGCGGAGGGACTAACTCTATTGGTCAAAATTTGGACTAAACTTACTGACTTCGTTGGTCGTGGTCAAAGTTCAGGTCGTCCAACATTTGGAGACGAAGGGCCTTTCTCGAACGAGATTGGCGTTGGGTCGAGCAGAAGAATTTATAATAACGACAGGATAGTTCTAGGTTAGGAAGAGAGAATATTCTATCAGAATATTCCCTCCCTCGTACTTTTTAGGGTTTTTAACGAATGTTTCCCATATATAGGAAAAGAAGGAGAGAAAAAAAGCATTTGAAACTCTCTAAAAGAACACTTTGTAACATTGACTATTGAAGAATATACATCTCTTGTATTTTCTATTGGTTCTCAAGCTAAAAGGCAACTTTTTGCATACAAGATCCAAGAACCTAGTATTCCACCCAGGTTTGTTATCACCTGCATTGCTGACAAAGAGCTAGTTGACTCTTAACATTTGGCATTTTGGGCGAGATATCCTTTAATATTACATTTATTGTCATTGCATGCATTTAATCCGCTTACTCACTTGTGTATTTATTATCAATCATCATTGGTATTTTTGTCTAGTATTTATTATTACAACACTTTGATTTATTTTGCTCATCATCAAATTCATAGATCTGACAGTCATTAAGCTTAACTAGGATTAACCTTCCACTTCATTCATTAAATCTCCTAAAGAAAGATTTATCACGTTTTTTGTAAAACAATAACTATGCATCTGAATATTTTCTTTTATGGAAGTAAAAGTCTAAGATTGGAATTGAATGGATTCTAAAAGGACCATGTTAATCTATGAGCAAAAAATGTTGAGCTTATGTTAAGAAAATCCTCTAAACTTTGCACTGAAACTAAAATAACAAAGTACCAATTGTGTATTATTTGTTATTTTTTAAATGCAAATAACTATCTAGAATAATTATGTATTTTTATTTTCGGGTCATATCAATAAAAATCGGCTAGAGTGTTATTATTTTCTTGCTTAATTAGGCCAAAATAACAAAGTTGTAATTATTTTCAAAAATTCAAAATATTTTTAAAATGCTACCTATTAAGTTGTTTAAGTAAATAGAATAACTATTATAGTATTTTTTTTATTTCTTTGACAAGCACACGCATTTTGTTTCTCATTTAGAAAAAAATCTCAAAACTTGAATAACGACTTCTAAAGTATTAGCAAAAAACACACTTCTAAAGTCATTTAATTACAATTGTTTTAGAAGATATCGAAAATAAGTAAGTTTTGTTAAACTATTAAAGAATTTTAAGGTTCAAAATTATACGTCTGAGATCAACCAAAGAAATTTTGAGGGCTTTATTTTGCTATATTTTGGTAATTGCCTATTTGACGTCTTTAATTATAAAGCATTGCTTTAGAAATCAATCGTTATATAGGAGGATGGAGAGAAGACACTCCTTGTAAATATGCATATACCTCTGAAGTTGTTTGGGAGAAACTTCGGCTAGATCATGACAAGTGATATCCATCAAATGAATAATGTTACAAATGTGCTTTGCTCGTGGGAAATATTTTATAATATTCACATAGATCATTTATGTTTAGAATAACACAGTTTTAAGCATAAATATAAATAGTAAAAAACTCACATAAAAAGTGTAAGCCTTTTGTAGTTTATTTGGGTGCATGTGTATTTTCCTTTGTTGTGTTTATAAGTTATGATTGTTGGCTTGTTCCTCATAACGTAGAGTTACTTTTGTATTGGTAAAAATAAGCTTCACACGTGTAATAATTATGGTGACTCAACAATTCATGTGGAGCAATGAAAACATGATAACTGGATGGGATTTTACGAAGAGGTACGAGACAAAGAGGAACGGAACAGCATACCCACGAGGTAATCAGATACGCGAATCTCAACCTGATTGAGGAGATGAAGAGACACAGTCAGAATGAATCAAGGCAACATAAAGGGCAGATTTGGGGATCTTCAATTAATGAGCCAAACGTTACGTAATCTTCACGCAACAATTACAATTAATCATTGTAACGTTACATTAATGTCATTATTAGTCATTAATGCTCAATCACTAAAAAGAGTATATGTTATATTAAGAAATTCCCTATAAAAGGGAGTAAAATATAACTTGTAAGGACACATTCGAACCACTATTGGAATATACTTACTTTTGCGCATCATTACTGCTTTTTATTTACAAATCTATTTACAATTATTTCCATATTCTTTTGGTTATCAGAAACCCGTGTCCTTCTTAAAATAGCTCTGGCAGAGAATCTAATTCTTTGGTTAAACAAATTGGTTTCGTTACCGGGAATCTGATAATCTATGTTTTTTCTCTAACAACATTCTGTGAATCATGTCGAACGCCAACGACAATAACCAACAGAGGGTTGACCAGTTCCATCACTTTCAGGATCCCCACGAGGCTCTAGGGAACCATCGTCGGAGAGATCTACGACTCAAAACAATAATCACAATGGAAATGAACAAACAGGAGAACAAGATCCTGTAAAACAAATGGTTGGTGAATATGTGACTCAAGCCTTACAAGTTTTCATGAGGAGACTACCAGTTGCGTCACCTACACCCCCTCCTAACAACACCGCAACTGTGGATCCACAATCCGGACTAGCAAACTCAGAAAGTAGAGGCACCACAAATGAGTCCCTTGAAGCAAGACCAGGTATGTCTAGTAATCCAAAATTACAATCTTTATTATTAACCTTGCAAAAACAGGTGAATGAACAAAACGACCGGATCGAGCAAATTCCTGGAGTACCACCTGTCATCAAAGGCATTGACGTTGATAGATATTCTCAACAACCTTGGAATCCAAGTGCAACACCCTTGCCTATTCCCAATAAATTCAAAATGCCTGGTATTCCCAAGTAAGACGGGACAACAGATCTACGTGATCATGTAAATGCTTTTACTATAGGAGTAAAAGGCAACGATCTAACTAAACAAGAAATTGAATCAGTACTGGTAAAAAAATTCGAAGATACACTCACCAAAGGAGCATTAACATGGTATTCTCTTCTACCCGAAAATTCTATTGGCTCTTTTGCTGAGCTTACATATTCTTTTATAAAAGCACATTCCGGTGCACAAAAAGTCAAAAAAAGAATGGAAGACATATTCAAAATAAAACAAGGAGACGCGGAGTTGCTCCGTGAGTTTGTAGACAGGTTTCAACGAGAAAGAATGTTACTACCAAGGGTACCTGACAATTAGGCAGCAATGGCGTTTACAAGCAATTTAAATGACAGAAGCTCAGAAGCCACAAGAAGACTCAAGAAAAGCTTGAGAGAATTCCCAGCCACGACATGGAACGATGTCTAGAACAGGTACAACACCAAGCTACAGATAGAAGAAGACACCATTGCTCAATCAAAAGCTGAAAATCGAACCAGTTCTAGATGCTCCAAACTAGAAAGGAGAACATGTAAGAACAGGTACGATCCATATATGGGACCTTCAGGACGAAAAACCCGTTCTAAGTTTGAAAACACACAGTCAGAATATAGACCGTCAAATAGAGATACGAGCTCTTTCTCATAAAGTTCGATGGACCAAGGAAATGAGATCGAATCCAAACAGAAGGAATACAGACTTCTGGTGTGAATTCCATAACGATCATGGACACAGAACATCAGATTGCAGGTTATTGCAAGGTGAGGTAGAACAATTATTAAGACATGGCTATCTAACAGAACTGTTTAGTGAAAAAGGTAAACAGACATATATGAAGAACATGCAAGAGCCTCCAAAATCACCATCTCAAAAGAGAACAGTGAATGTGATACATGGAGGAGAGGAGGTGAACAAAGTAGTCTGCAAAAGAACAACAAAATTACAATTACACACGGGAAGCGAATTCGTGAAGCCATGGAAGCAGACAACATATCATTCGATGATGCAGATGTCAACGGATTACTGCTTCCCCATAACGACGCATTGGTAATATCCTTACTTATACATGACACTAACGTAAAAAGCGTGTTGATTGATCCAGGTATCTTAGTCAATATCATTTTGTTGAGAGTTGTGGAAGAAATGCTAATGGAGGATCAAATAATCCCAAAAACATGAGCCTTATTTGGGTTTGACAACTCAACGGTCATAACAAAAGGAGAAATTGAGCTTAGTACCTATGCAGAAGGAGTAATCAAAAATACGAAATTCCAAGTCATTGATACCGATATGGCTTACAATGTAATCATGGGGCGACCATGGATCCATGATATGGAAGCAATACCATCTACTTTACATTAGGTAATTAAATTCCCTTCCAAATGGGGAATTCAACAGATTCAAGGCGATCACCAGACCTCAAGGAATATAAATTCAGTAGTACACTCTAACAAAAAAGAGGCAGCAGAAGAATCAAAAGATGAAGAAATCACCCAAACAGGTACGAAAGAAGATAGCCACGAGAAGGTGAACCAGATCACCACAGAGGCAACATCAAAACATGCAGACATGGATTCCAGACCCGATATCATTCAGGAGCCAAATGAAGACGAACATATTAAAACAACTACTGAGCAGCTCGAAGCTATCCCACTATTCGAGCAGGATCCCGAGCAAAAAGTTCATATTGGCACGATGCTAAGCCCCGCGAGAAGAGGTACGTTAATTGAATATTTAAAATCTAACTCAGATTGTTTCGCTTGGTCCCATTCAAATATGACATGTATACCTCCAGAAGTGATGACTCATAAACTAAATGAAGATCCATCCTTCGTGCATGTCAAGCAAAAGAAAATAAAAAGCAAGGACCATTCAAGAATCAAGTGATCGATGAAAAGGGGGACTTATTGTTACAAAGTCATTCCTTTTGGCCTGGAAAATGCTGGAGCCACATATCAAAGGCTAGTGACCAAGATGTTTCAGGAACATCTGGGGGAAACAATGGAAGTATACATTGATGACATGCTGGTGAAATCAACACAAGCGGAAGATCATTTCCAACATCTTTCAATCATCACCTTCGAAATACTGCGCAGGTATAACATGAAACTAAATCCAGAAAAATGCGCCTTTGACGTTGAATCAGGTAAGTTTTTGGGTTTTCTTGTATCAAATAGGGGTATAGAAGTAAAACCTGTTCAGATTAAAGCTATTGATGAAATACCTGATATACTTACGAGCAAAAAAGAAGTTCAAAGACTAACAGGAAGAATTACAGCCTTAGGAAGATTTATATCCAGGTTTTCGGAGAAGAGTTTTAATTTTTTTTTCAGTTCTAAAAAAGCATAATCAATTTGAATGGACTGAGGAATTCCAACATGCTCTCAAATATTTGAAGTCTTATCTATCAAAACCTTCGTTGTTGTCTAAACCAAAAGAGGGGGAAAGATTGTATGTCTATCTTGCCATTGCAGAAATTGCCGTAAGTGCAGTACTGGTAAGAGAAGACAAAGGTAAACAATCTCCAATTTATTATGCAAGCAAGTCTTTATTAGATGCTGAAACTAGATATCCCCATCTAGAAAAATTAGCCTTAGCTCTAACTATGGCAGCTAGAAAGTTAAGACCATACTTTCAATGTCACCCAATTACTGTTGTACCTCATATCCACTGAGAAATATTTTGCATAAACAAGAGTTATCAGAAAGATTAGCTAAGTGGGCAATAGAATTAAGCGAACATGACATAATATATCAACCTAGGACTGCAATAAAGTCTCAAATTCTAGTTGATTTCGTCGCTGATTTTAATACTAGCATAATCCCTGAAGTGGAAAAAGAATTACAAATCTTCAACGGAGATAATCCAGGAATAAGGACTCAATTTACTAACGGCTCTTCTAATGTAAAATGAACCGATTTGGGAATTGTTTTAATATCACCTACGGGTGAAAAGATACGACAAACCATTAAATGTTATCCCATAACTAACAATGAAGCAGAGTACGAAGCTGCCATTGCGGGGCTTGAACTGGAACGAGAACTCTCAATTCAGCAGATCGTGATCAAAAGTGACTCTCAACTAGTGGTAAACCAAATGCAGGGGACTTATACCGCTAGAGAGGCTCGGATGCAACAATGTCTGGAAAAGGCACGAGACCTAGCAAGGCAATTCCAGTCATGGAAGATTATGCAAGTACCCAGGGAGGAAAATGCAGAAGCGGATGCATTAGCTAACCTCACAACAGTTACCGACGTAACAAATAAAGACAATGCGATTGTGATACATTTATTCCATTCAGCAATCGACCAGGACAAAATGAGGTAACATTTAACAATTTAACCTGGGATTGGAGAAACGAAATTGTAAAATTTTTGCAAAATGGTACCGTACCAGAAGATAAAAAAGTAGCTCAAGCACTTCGCCGGAAAGTTGCACGGTACTGCCTAGTTCGTGATAATTTATACCGCAAAATGTTTGGAGGTCCCCTAGCAAAGTTCCTTGGACCCAATCAAACGGAGTACGTGATGAATGAAGTACACGAGGGACATTGTGGAAACCACGCATGAGCGAGATCCTTAGTCAAAACCCTAATCAGAGTAGGGTGCTATTGGCCTAAAATGGAAGAAGAGGCTGAAAATTTCGTAGCTAAATGCGACAAATGTCAACGGTATGCTAACAATATGCATCGACCAGCAGAGTTACTCCACCCAGTGGTGTCACCATGGCCATTCATGAAATGAGGTATGGATATAGTGTGACCTCTTCTCCCAACTAAAGGAAAGGTACGATTCTTACTCGTATTAATTGATTATTTCACAAAATGGGTGGAGGCAGACACTTTTAAACATGTGCGAGAAAAAAAAGGGAAAAGTTCCATATGGAGACACATAATATGCCGCTTTGGAATACCAAAGGAGATCGTGTGTGACAATGGCCCGCAATTCATAGGCTCACAAATCACAGAATTCTTCGAAAGCTGGAAAATCAAACGAATCACTTCATCACCATATCACCCCGTGGCTAATGGGCAAGCCGAGTCAACAAACAAATCATCGTCAACAACTTAAAGAAACAGTTGGAAAAAGCCAAGGGAAACTGGCCTGACGAGCTACCGGCAGTATTATGGGCCTACAGAACTACTGCAAAAACAACCACGAGAGAAACTCCATTCGCGCTTATTTATGGTACAGAAGCTTTAATACCGGTGGAAGTCGGTGAACCAAGCACGAGGTTCATAACAGCAACGGAAAAAACAAACAACGACGAGTTGAAAACAAATATGGATTTTCTCGAGCAAAGGAGGAAAGTCGCACTTATACATATGGCATCCCAAAAACAAATTATAGAGTGATATTACAACAGAAAAGCTCACCTCAGATATTTCAAAATTGGGGACTTCGTTCTTAAAAAAGTCTTCCAATCAACGAAGGAAACTGGTGCAAGAAAGCTAAATCCAAATTAGGAAGGACCTTACAAAGTCCGTGGCATTGCTAGAAAAGGCGCTTATGAGCTGGAAACTATGGATGGCAGAATCTTACCAACCAGTTGGAATGCTGTTCATTTGAAGAAATATTACTTCTGAGTAAAAGGAATACCCCCGGTCAGGTATCATAACGTTTGATTTTACTTTTGTACATTTAAAATTATACTAACCATTTTATATGACAGGCAAAAAGCTAACCCATCACCAGATGATGATATTAGACCTGCATAGACACGAGAAAGTAACTGAATTCCCGATCTAGGGTTACAACTTTCTGATGAACGTCTTTAAGGGTTAAGCAGTCATTATCTAAACTATATACCTTCGAGTCTCGTATGTTTTTCCTTTTCAGGAAAAAAGACCACAAGGAAGGAATAGTCAAGTGCTCGAGATTTCATTCTTCAAAGCTCAAACACTTGGGGGACTATACAGTATGGAAGGCAAAGAAGAAGCAAAGAAGACTATCAAAAAGTCAAAGCTCAAGCTTGAAGATCCATCTTCCCAACAAGTCAAGTACTATGAGCAAAATCAAAGACAAAAACACAAAGCTTGATTCAAAAACCTTCAAAAAACATATTCGAAA
Organism: Nicotiana undulata; assembly: GCA_005239495.1. NCBI lineage: Eukaryota > Viridiplantae > Streptophyta > Magnoliopsida > Solanales > Solanaceae > Nicotiana > Nicotiana undulata. The sequence goes on from ML278448.1 coordinate 56,396, forward strand.
ATGTAAACGAATGTTTCAAAAAACATATTCGTAAATGTAAACAAATATTCAAGTTAAAGGCAGAATATTAGTTACGGCTAAAAATGCACATCCTTGTGCTTATTCAAAAATTATTGTAAATGAAAACAGCTACGGATGAAAAAACACATCCTTGTACTTATTCAAAAACTGTGTAAATAAAAACAATTACGGATGAAAAAGCATTATACTTGTATTTATTCAAAAAACTGTTATAAATGAAAACAGTTATACCCTTGTATTAATTCGAAAAAACTGTTGCAAACGAAAAACAGTTACGAGTACAAGTTCATACCAAATCTGTTGTAAGGAAAACAATTACAAAAGGTTATGGACGATAGACAAACGCATGTAAAATGTTGCGAAAGTTCGAAATAATGCAAAAAAATTCTTCAAAACATTGTTAAGAAAAACATGTGAAATTCCTATCTCTCTTTTATACATTTTACACCATTATGAAGTTGAGATGTCTTCTTCATTAAGTGTCGATCAAAAAGGGACCTCTTTTATAAATCGTGCATATTACGAAAAAGTACAAAAGATCTAAGAATTTTGTAATGAAAAGTAAAAAACTAAGAGGTAAACCAAAAATCTCAAGAAAACATGCAAAGACTTAAGAGTGAAACAAAAACTCAAAGAAATCAAAAGTCATGCTAATATTAATATTGATATATTAAGGCAAAAAACTAAGTATTAACTTAGTCTAAGCCGGATTTGTTTATACATAGGTTGCCCCTAAGTTGTCAGTTGGGGACTTACAAAGGATCAAACTTTACCCCCAATGGGATCGGGGGTAACCACCAATTGTTGCAAAAAAAAAAAAAGAGAACAAAGTTCTTTAACTCTTTCACTAGATGGGGGGTTGTCTTCACTGACAGGAGCAACAGCTTGAGATGGCGAGACACGAGCAGCAGGGACCTCAGCTTTGGGTGAAGAGAAATTCTGACTTTGCTGAGACTTCTCAATCGTCTCTTTAGTTTTAGCAATTTTGGCTTCCAAGTCAAAACCTTCTTGGCCCATTTCCGTCAATGTGTCAAGACGGGAATTCAAATAAGCCCAACTAACATCGACGACTGCTTTGTCTTCAAGAGCCTCGTAGTCTTTCTCCCATTGTTTAGCTTCAACTCTTAGATCATCTCTCTCAGCCACAACAACATCATGGGAAGCTTGTAAAGGAGCAAGAGACCTTTCCAGAAACTGGACCTTCTCTGAAGAAATACAGAGGTCATCTTGGGTTTGGGTGAGCAATTGAACAAGTTCACCAGAGTATGCCTCCTTCTGATCCAACAAGTCCTTTAGGCTCCTAATCTCTTCGGTGGCACGGGAAAGCTGCTCTGCAAAGAAAGACTCCAAGATATTTTTGTCCTTGCCTGCCTAGTTTAAAGAAGCTTTCTCTATGGCCAGTTCTGCTGCAACAACTCTAACCCGCTACTCCAAGGTACACTTTTCCTCCTCCATTGACTCCATGTCAAGTTGTAAACTCTCGTAATGCTCCTTCCAATTGTTAGCGTCGGTTTGGAATCCATTCGCTGATTGCTCCACTTGAACGATTATCTTCATTAACTCTGTGCCTATAAGGTTGATCTACATAAAAAGATAAATTAGATACGGTAAGAATATATAAGTACATACGAAGGAAGAACAAGTTTTACTATTAAGGACGAGTGCACAATCTCGTTCATCCAAGTTAAGGAGCTCTGGATTTCCAGCTTAGACTTCTCAGTCGAGACTATCAATGGCTTTAACCATACATCAGCCTAGCCCGACTTTTTCAAGAGGTTGTCCGCCGCAAGAACCTCTATTGTAACTTGCTTCATCACCCCCTGCTGGAAGAACCTACTTCAACAGCAGAAGGCACAGAAGTGGGGGCGGGTGTAGGAGCTACGGGCGAAGTAGGCTGGGGAGCAGAAACAACAATGGAAGCAGGTGGAGAGAAAACAACAAGAGGGGCTTCATTAGAGACGGTACCAAAACCTTGTTGGAACAAATGATCAACGGACTCACGAATAAGAGAGGGAGTTGCATCTTCGGGAGCGGAAAGTTCTGATTCAGGCACGGGAGGATCAAAAACGGGCACAGACTCATCGTCGAAGACCACCTTCCTCCCACGTGACCTATGGACCAGCGAACCCTCCTATTACTCTTCATACTCTAAGGTACGGGACCCACTCGTCTTCCTTTTCGATGAGGAGGAGCCAACGATAATCTCCTGAGCCTTAGCCAGGGACAACTTTGAAGCGGACACAACATCAACAGAAATTCCACGAGCAGGAAACCCTAACAAATGAAATAGGTCAAATACAACTCAAAAAGGGAAGAAGTAAAAAAAAACTTCACTTACCGTGGGTCTTCACCTTCCAACCAAACCTCAAAGAGAGGTACTTCCACGAACGTTCTTCTAAATGAGCGATTGACAAAAGTTTTTCTACCCAATCACGGAAACCGAAGACATTCTCGACGGTTCCCATGGTTGCTCAAAAGAAGAAGAAATAGTCACGGTACTAAGAGTTCATCAAAATCAAAGAAAAGGAAAGTGAGAAAAACTTTACTCACGTGCAAGGTTCCACTTCTCATGGAAGGGGATATTTTCTTCACCTACTAAATCTGCAGTAGGGACAACAACATACCGGACATACCACCCTTTATACTTGTCATCATCTGGAGTAACTAACACCCCTTTACTCATAGCTGCGTGAGTAAACACTCCTTGGCGGAACAACATCGGAGAATAGAGGTGAATAAGATGATTAAAAGTAAAGGGTACGAAAGCTAAATTGGCCAAATACCTAAGGCACGCGACTACTCGTCAAACAAGAGGACCAACTTGTCCCAAGCCAACTTTGAAAAATTGACAAAACTCAATGATAACAGGGTCGATGGGAGGCTTGAATCCTAATGTGAAGGGATAAGTATATACATAATAATACCCAGTACTATAAGAGGTAATTCTTTGGTTATCATTAGGAACAACAATAGGAAAATTAGGCTTTCAGTAACAATCCCTGCGTACGAGAGACACTAAACCCTCTGTTATTTGGGTAGGATAATTGTCAACACTGTCATATGATAACATTGAAGAAATCTGCTCACTCATGGCCTGATTATCCTTGGCAAAAGAAAACTCCGCAGGAACAATCTCATCGACTCTCGGCTCACGAAGTGGTTCATTACGTTCTCTACTCTTTGATTAAGATCTAGAAGCTCTAGCCCTCGAGGAAGACAAAGGGATATTAGACCTAGAAGATGGCGGGGGAGAAGAATAAGAAGAAGAATAAGAAGAAGAACCCCTGGAAGAAGTAGAACTTAAGCTCCTAAGCCTACCGCCCCTCCTACTCCGTGTTGGAACAAAAGAAGGAGTCGATTCATCTACAGTGATGACCTTTCTAGATTGCTGGTTTGAAGAACATATTTACGAAGATGAAGAATTTACAAATAAAGAAAGAAGGTTAGATGTTTTTCGTGAAAGTAAAGAAAGGAAAAAGGGGTATTTATACTAAAAGGCGACCGTCAAAAAATGAAAAAAACAGTGATGTGAAAGTCATAATTGAAGCTGTCACTTCGTGACTGATGCAGCTGCAAAAAGCCTTAAAAGGCGCTGAATAATTGCAGAACCAATCGGGGAATGCCACGTGGCATGGGCATTAAATGGAAGTGAAAAGCGACGCATACATTCAGAGACGGATGCAATGGTACGATTGAAGCGGCGGAAAAATAAATATTTAATCGATAAATAAATGGTAAGTGGGGGGGGGGGGGGGATATCTGTATTGGTAAAAATAAGCTTCACACGTGTAATAATTATGGTGACTCAGCAATCCATGTGAAGCAACGAAAACATGACAATTGGATGAGATTTTATGAAGAGGTACGAGACAAAGAGGAACAGAACAACATACCCACGAGGTAATCAGATACGAGAATCTCAACCTGATTGAGGAGATGAAGAGACACAGTCAGAATGAATCAAGACAGAAAAAAGGGCAGATTCGGGGATCTTCAATTAATGAGCCAAACATTATGTAATCTTCACGCAACAATTACGATTAATCATTGTAACGTTACATTAATACCATTATTGGTCATTAATGTTCAATCACTAAAAATAGTAGACGTTATATTAAGAAATTCCATATAAAAGGGAGTAAAATATAACTTGTAAGGACACATTACAAGTTACATCATTACTGCTTTTTTATTTACAAATCTATTTACAATTATTTTCATATTCTTTTGGTTATCAGAAACCCGTGTCCTTCTTAAAATAACTTTGGCAGAGAATCTAATTCTTTGGTTAAACAACTTTATCTCCCCATTTTCTCGTATTTGCTTCTTTCATTCTCCTTATCATGGTATGAAATGAGTCATTAGGACGTTGATTAGTTCTTTTCAAGATTTGTTTGAGGTTATAACATTATTTATTTAAGCCGGTCACTCGTGAAATATCCTATAGTTGTGTAATTATACATAAGTGACTAACCTTTTTGAAAACCTGTTGACACCCCCACAACTCACTCTTCCAACCATATTTGGTTCTTAATTAATTTTGATGAGACTAAAAGTAAAAAATTATAGTATTCTGTATTCACATATAGTGACAGTGTAAAGATCGTTTGGTGTCGCATCACAAGGCTATGCTTGAGACTCATTCATTGATATATAAAGACCAATCTAGCAAGGTATTCAGTCTAAACCTTAACGATATATAGTATAAATATGATTAGATTTTTAACATTTCATTCCTTGGTCATCTAGCAGATGCGACTATAATTCGTATTCAACAGATACGACATTCACACTCCTCCATGTGAAATATCCATCTTCACAAGAGCTTTTAATAGTAGTTGTGACCAACAACCACCATCTATCGACTTGTTAGTGAGGTGAGAGCTTCAACCTCGATTTCAGGTGACGCACCCTCCACACAAGCACCGCTCGACGAGGGCGGGACGCGGAAAGCTACAGGCCCAAAACCTTCGACTTTAATTTTAAATGGGGTACCGAGCCACCTCTAACTTCTCAATATATCGCATTGTTCGAATGTGACTTATAATATCAAAATGCGACTTATAAATTACAATAGAAAATGCGAATTATTAATGGCAATGGCAGAAGCGACTTATAAATTGCAATAGCAGAATGAGACTTATAAATCACAATAGGGTAATGCGTCTTATATAACGCAATTTGAATGCCACTCATCAATAAGAAATTTTAAGGGCTTTGTTTTGTTATATATTGATAGTTGCTTATTTGAGGTATTTAATAGTAAAGCATTGCTTTAGAAATCAACCCTTATACAGAAGGATAGAGAGAAGTTTCTCCTTATAAATATGCATTTACATATAAAGTTATTCGGGAGAAACTTCGACAAGATTATGACAAATGATATCCATAAAATGAATAATTTTATGGATGTGCTTTACTCATGGGGAATATTTTATAACATTCACGGAGATCATTTATGTTTAGGATAACACAATCTAAGCATAAATATAAATAGGAAAAAACTCACATAAAAAGTATAAGCCATTTGTAGTTTATTTAGGTGTATGTGTATTCTCTTTTTGTGTTTATAAGTTACGATTGTTGGCATGTTCCTCCTCACGTAAAGTTAACTTTATCTCCTCATTTTCTCGTATTTGCTTCTTTCATTCTCCTTCTCATGGTATGAAATGAGTAAGTAGGATGTTGATTTGTTCTTTTTCAAGATTTGCTTGAGGTTATAACATTAATTATTTAAGCCGCTCACTCGTGAAATATCCTATAGTTGTGTAATTATACATAAATGACTTTTCGAAAACCAGTCGATGCTCCACAACTTATTCTTCCAAGCATATTTGATTCTCGATTAATTTTGATGAGACTAAAAGTAAAAAAATACTAGTATCCTGCATTCACATATAGTGACTTTGAAAATCGATTGGTGTCGCATCACAAGGCTATGCTCAAGACCATTAATTGATCGATGAAGACCGATCTAGCAAGGTATTCAGAGGGTGTTTGGATTGGCTTATTTTAAGTGCTTATTGGCTTTTAAGCACTTTTTTTAAGTTTGTGTGGTGTTTGGTAATGATAAAAAGTGTTTAAAAGCACTTAGTTTTAGGCATAAAAAGTAGAAAAATAAACCAAAAGCCAAAAGTTGGGTATTACCAACTTATGACTTTTGACTTTTAACTTAAAAGCTACTTTTTATAGGCAAATCCAAACACCGTCTCAGTCTAAACCTTAACGATACAGTATAAATATGATCAGATTTTTAACATTCCATTCCTTAGTCATCTAGCACATTCGACTATAAATCGTATTCAACAAACACGACATTTACACTCCTTCATGTGAAATATGCATCTCCACAGGAGCTTTTTAATAGTAGTCGCGACCAAAAACCATCAACTCTCGGCTTGTCAGTAAGGTGAGAGTTTCAACCCCGATTTCAGGTGACGCACCCTCCACACAAGCACCGCCCGACGAAGGGGGACGCCAAAAGCTACAGGCCCAAAAACGATGTTTATTCTAATAGCCCGTTTGGCCAAGCTTCTAAAATCAATTTTGAGAAGTGCTTTTTTCAAAAGTACTTTTTAAAAAGGTGCTTTTGGTGAGAAGCAGTTTGAGTTTGATTAATTAATTTGAAAAGCACTTTTGAGCAGTAATTAGTGTTTGACCAAACTTTTGAAAACTGCTTCTAAGTGTATTTTTTTCAAAAGTGCTTCTAAAAAAAGTACTTTTGGAGAGAAGCTACTCTCCAAAATTGCTTATGCTTCTCCCCAAAATCACCTTTTTTCCTTCAAAAAACTTGGCCAAACACCTCAATTTTTGGCCAAAAAAGCACTTTTTGCCCAAAATAAAATTTGGCCAAACAGGCTATATATGGGGTGCCGAGCCACCTCAACTTCTCAATACGTTATACGTTACATTATCAGAATGTGACTTATAATCTTAAAATGCGTCTTATAATTGCAATGCACGAATTCAACTTATAAAATACAATGGAAAATGCAGACTGCCACTTATAAATCACAATAGCGGAATGTGTCTTATAAATCTCAATACTTGAACGTGACTGATCAATCGCAAAGACAGAATGCTAATCGCAGTGGTAGTATGCGCCTTACAAATATTACAAGAACTTATAAAACGCAATTTTTGAAGCCGACTTATCAATCGGACTGAATGCGGCTAAGTCCTAAATATACCGTCAATGCGGGGCCTGCTGCAATTGTTGGACTCGCATTTTGTAAACCGGCCGAATTCCATTCCCGACGATGGCTATCGCTACACCACCATCGAGCTCCGCCACTGCCGGCGGCTATCAGAGCCCCAAGAGATCGTTCGGTTTCTTCTCAAACGCAATGAAGAGGAAAAACAGCTTCGTACAATTCTTCGCCATGACAGGAATCCTTCTTCTTAGCGTACGATCGCTAGGGCAAAAGTATCGCATAAATGATCTGATGGAGGATAACGCTGCGCTAAAGGAAGAACAAGAAGGCCTTGTTTTAAGAATGAATAATATCAAGCAAAGCCTCCTTGCTGAAGCTGCTGTGGAGCCCACTGGTGCTCTTGCTTCACGCCTTCAACGCCTATTTGGTGATGACAGATGAGTTTCGCTGTTCTATCTGAGTTTATATTTCATATACATCTGATATAAGTTGTTCAATTATAAACAGAATCTATGGATTTTGGAATTTAGGATTATTGTAGACTTACCTGGAGTGTTAAATGTAGACTTTTGTCTTCATATATTTCAAAATTTATTATTTCTAAGGCGTTTTTTTTGTGTTCTTTTGAGTTTAAGTTTTATCATTGACTGTGTAAAAAGTATTTGCACAATCAGGTTAGTTAAAAGGTAACGGCAGGTAATCCTATGCAATAATCGCTAATCGGTAACATCGAATAAATGATAAGTAACCAATTGTAACAGATTAAATTACACGGATGATGCAAAATTTCAGACTTAATTTCTTTTCTTTTTTGCATTTGTTAGATGGTATTGTATTGTTCAACAAAAATGCGACGGAAACACTTATGCATAATTCTAGCAGGTGATCGCAACAGCAGGTGAATTTAAATTTTAAAAGGAATATAAGAATTGGTATTATCTCTAGAATGCCAACTCAGTCAATCGACTATGTCATTTTCTATCCATTTCGCTTCGTCAAGGTCCAGTTTAAGGCACACTAGGGGTTCTCCAAACATTGAGATTCTCTAAGACCTCATACGTGCAATCCACAGAGATTATTGCACAGAGATACTGATAGCATCCTAGGAAGCTCAAATCTATTCAAGGACAAGAATGAAGCTTTGGAATCTCAAATAGGGCCTTTAACAGGATGTCAAGCTAAAAGTGTTGCCAAACAAGGTCATTAGACAACAAATACAAGTAAAGAAGTTGTTAATTGGGAGGAAGAGCTTAAGGAAAGGATATGAGTTATATATGTGTTATAATTATTTTATGTCCCAAATTCATGTCCAAGGAGAGGTGGATTAGATCCCAAGAAACATCCTCTGAAGAAGGTCCAAATCAGGCCACCATTGGACCAATTTGGCACTTAAAATGTGTCCAAACTTGCAGCCCATGAAGTCCTACATAAAGCCACGTTTTTATAGCATGAAGAGGACTTACTTGATGTCCAAGAAGGGCACAATAGTCGTGCTAGGTGTTGAGTGCAAGTTGGTGCCTAGTTGCTTGCAAATTTCCTTTAAGATTTCCAGATTTTCATGATTCTATCCAAGATTGATTTGAGACATATTTTCATATATTAGGGGACTATATTTATTGCTTTCCTAGTTAGTTAAGGTTATATTTTCCTTTTCCTAAGGTAGTTGGACTTGTTGTCCAAAGTAGTTTAGGACTTTATTTCCTTGTTTTTTAGGTACAATTTCGTGACCCCTCTCTATATAAAGGGTGTCTTTTTTTGTTTTTAGACTTAGATTATTATAGACAATATCAATAAAAAAATTGTGAGATTTTTCTTGCACTCTTGCGTGTGGCTACTCTTGGATTTATTCTTCAACCTTCAAGACTCAACTTAAGGTGGTAAGATTAAATTCTTTCGAAATCTTAGATCACTTCTAGGTATTCAAGAAAGGTGATAAGTTTAGGCTTATTGTTGTTCTTGTTATTCTAAAGGGTCGGATTTCACAATCTATTTCTTGTTTTTAAGTCTCTACCAAAGGCGATTAGTTCTTTGTTAGCTAATTGTTGTTGTTAGGATTCAACTCCAAGAATAAACTTCTTGAATTCAATCTATCTTTAATTTTACGTCTTTTTTTGTTTCTTTATTTTCTTTTAGTTTCCGCACGTTTCTTGATTTTCTTTAGCAATTCTTGGACCCCTATCGTGTTGTTGTCAGATACATTGAGATGTTTGAAATTTCAAAAGTAGCATACTTTGTAAATGACAACTTTTTCCCTAGGCTTTCATGGGGATAATTGTATGTCTGAATTCTGATGCCAAAAGGGTGAATTAATAGCTCTGATGGATTCAAGGTGGAGCTTATAGTTCAGCTGAGTGAAGAAGCTATAACAATGTATCTAATAGGTAAAGCCTTTGTTTGAGTATATTGTGTGATTGCAGCATTTCTGAAATGATCATCAGGTTGGCTATGGTTTTTCTGTTTCAACTAGGATATCCTTCTCATTTCAGTTAGTGATGCGTCGTCTTTGGTGTATATTAGTATTCCATGTCACATTTGGTGGGTTGAGATATTAGGATACGTAGGGGACACTAGGTGAACTTTTTCCATCTGCTTAGGTCTTGAGAGCAAAGTTACTTGGTACATGTGGTCAGAGGTAGAAGTGCCCAATGAATTAGTCAAGGTGTGGGCCAGTTGATCTCGATATCACCATCATAATTTTTTTTTTTGCATAAATTTGTTTTTCTTTCATTTGAAGCCTTCAACATTAACTCTCATCATAGTTGATGATTACGTTCTGTAATAAGATTGACAGTCGCACCATGTTCAATTCGATATTTAGTTAGAATTTCGAAATTATGCACTTTGGGCTGAGTTTAGGTATGCACACCCTGTATCCGTTTGTCTGGGCCTTCAAGCATGTTGATGGTTTTGATTGTGTTGGAAATTTATCCTCCATCCAAGTTTTTAATTAGCAGGAAAAATTGGATAAGAGGTTGTGAAAAATTCCTTCCGTCATGAGGCTTCATTAGTTTTGAATTGGCCATAGAGAGTGGCACATTTGCTGGACTATCACTTTTGATATTATACAAGTGGATTAACTTGTTTTAATATTACTATGAGAAAACATTATATTGTTTGCTCTCCTAGATTTTGACTTATTGTTGTGTCTTCCATTTTAACTTAAATGCCTTTCTGCTGAAGCCTTTTTTGCCCATTTAGTATTCCACTTTCTTTTCAAATCATTCTACAGATTGTCCTGCATCTTATCTATATTCATGCTGCCTCTTTTATCCTTTTTCATTTTCCCTTAATAGTACTATCCTATTTTATGTGCTTCCCACCTTGGTTCTTGCTGTCCATTTTAAATGACGTAGTTGATTTAGTATTAGTGTAATTGTTTTGTCAATACATTTTTCATTTTAATCTTCTTGTCCAATCCCATATTGTCCCATAAAAGTTGGTAGAGAAAACACAAAAAGAAATGCAAGAAATTTAGAAAAGTTTTTTTGTCTATCCTCAGTCTGAGAGCTATATTTGCCGACTACTATTGTATTATGACAGTTTGAGTTGGTTTTTTGTATTGTTTAAGCTTATTAAATACGCCAATAATTTTTAACCCTCCAAGTAGACTTCGTAGTGTATGGTCCTCCCCCCCTCTCTTCTTTTTCCCCCCTTTTTATGTAGTGATGGTTTCACTTCCATGTTATACGTCCCTTAAGTAACAGTTGTTGTCCTGGTTCAACTGTATCTAGCTCTATGACTACTGCAATGTCCACTCTCTTTCTTTGCATTAATTGGTGTTAAAGGCTGTTACCTTTTGGGTCATCTTTGATGTATGCAATTTGTTGTTTTTGCATGGTGGAGTAGGCGCGAGAGAGGAAGGAACTATGTGACCTTAGGTTTTAGAATTTGCTATGATATATTTAGTATTGTATCCTTCATTGTTGGATCATATTTGGTTTTAAACACAGGTCATCCAAATTTGATTTCAAAAGAGCATGATCTTTGATTACTCTGAGGAACTGGATTAAACTTCAATAGTTTGAAGACATCTTAGGGTAGCAGAGATTCATGTAACTTGTGCCTCTAAGAATCATTTTGAACATTTTTTTTTACCAGCTATTCAAGACAAAAATGGTGAGGGTCAATAGGGGATTGGGGCATAATTTCACGATCCTTGAGGGGGTTGGTGTTGACGTGTAATAAGGTTTTGGAAGTACAGTGGTCATTTTTGCTTGAAATCCAGAATCTGTCTTGAAATAATGATATGGTATTCCCAAGGACTGTGAAATCTGGGGATTCTTCTACTGTAGTTGTTCTCTGGGGGACATGTTCTATTTGATGTGAGCTATAATGATTCAAGACATCTGCCAATTGGCATACTTCTTTAATCTTGCAACTCGTTTAAAGAATACAGAGGAACTATATTCTATTTTCTGGACATTGAAAGGTCTATGCTCAAATTTAAAAGATGCAAATAATCTATTGGTAGAAGCTGAGAAATATATTTGCAGCTGATTGGGGCTATGTTATGTGGTTTTTCAGGTGATGTATCGTGAAAGATAATCGATCTCTGTGTTGGTAACAACAACAACTACCCAGTATAATCCCACCAAGTGGGGTCTGGGGAGGGTAGGATGTACGCAGCCTTACCCCTGCCCTGGAAGGGTAGGGAGACTGTTTCCGATTGACCCTCGGCTAAAGAATATGAAGGAAGCCTTGATAATAAGTGATAGCAAGACAAATAGTTAGAAAACTAAATCGGAGATAACAACAAATAAAATGGAAGGAGTACCGGTAACAAGTAATAGCAAGAAAGTATACTTAGATAGATAAGTCTAAGGCAGCACATGAGAATATGACGAAGTCCTGCTAGCAAACTACGGAATTACCGGAGGTAAGTAGTAACAGAACAAGGGAAAAAAAGGGTACCATACTAGCAATAAAACAGAGACTGTTTCTGAATTTTATTCTCCTGGTGGGTGGCAGCTAAATTTTAGGAGAGATTTTCATGATTGGGAGTTGGAAGAAGTTGGACAATTACTTCAAATACCGGAGACAGTGGTGGTTGAAGAAGATAAAGAGGATGCCATGGTCTGGACAACTAGCAATGACATGAAGTATTCTGTCAAGAGTGGTTACACTCTTCTCCAAAAACAATCTGAGTCTTATGTGATGAATTGGCCATGGAAAATGCTATGGAGAACCAAAGCACCTCCCAAAGTGGCTTGTTTTGGATGGGTTGCCATGAGAGAAGCTTGTTTAACTCAAGATAATCTACAGAGAAGAGGTTTTTCCTTAAGCAAGAGGTGTTATCTGTGTGAAGAAAGCTTGGAATCAGTAAATCATCTCTTTATTCACTGCAAAGTTACTAAGCAATGCTGGGAGCTCTTTCTGAATCTTTGTGGTGTCATTTGGGCTATGCCTTCAGATATTAGGAGTTTAATTGATAGTTGGCAAGGGCAAAAGATATTAAAGTCCCAGACGCAGCTTTGGAGAACCATTCTTCTATGCATTTTCTGGACCATTTGGGCAAAACGAAACAGTGTCTTTTTTGAGAACAAAAAGAACAACAGTCTAAAAAGTTTATGTCTGCATAATCTGTATTTTTGGTGTAATAGGTGTTTATTAGATAGTATGGATCAATATCTGGAGTTTTTGGATTTGTTGGGAAAGGTGTAATAGAGTGCTCTCTGTAGGTGCTGTCTGCCATGTTTTGTACTCTTTGAGTACCTTCTTCGTACACTTTTTATTAATAATACTTACCTTATAAAAAAAAGGGTACTATACTAGCACTAATACTATCGAACTAGGGAAGACAAAGGGAAATTCACGACTACCTACTTACCTTCCACCTTAATCTTCCGCCTCCACACCCTTCTATCTACGGTCATGCCCTCGGTCATCTCAAGCTACGCCATGTCCCGCCTGATCACTTCCCCCCAAGACTTCTTAGGTCTACCTCTACCCCTCCTCTCACCTCCCAAGGCCAACCTCTCACACCTCCTGACTGGGGCATGACTGGGGCATCTGCGCTTCTCCTCTTACGTGTCCAAATCATCTCAACCTTGCCTCACGCATCTTTACCTCCACAGGGGTCACTCCCACCTTGTCCTGAATAACTTCATTCCTAATTCTATCCAATCTAGTATGCCCACACATCCATCTCAACATTCTCATTTCCGCTACTTTCATACGCTGGACATGTGACTTTTTGACTGGTCAACACTCTACCCCATACAACATAGTCGGTCTGACCACTACCTTGTAGAACTTATCCTTAAGTTTCAACGACACATTCTTATCACACAAGACACCGGAAGCGAGCTTCCACTTCGTCCATCCTGCGCCGATACGATGAGTAACATCCTCATCTATTTCCCCATTCTTTTGAATTATAGATCCCAGATATTTGAAACTCTCCCTCTTGGGAATGACTTGAGTATCGAGTCTCACATCCCCGTCCGCCTCCTGGGTAACACCACTGAACTTGCACTCCAAGTATTCTGTTTTGGTCCTGCTCAACTTGAAACCCTTAAACTTAAGAGTATGTCTCCAGACCTCCAGCCTCTCGTTAACGCCACATCGCGTCTCATCAATCAGGACATCTCTGTGTTGGTAGGTGAATAAATATTCAAATTGGAGTTTCCATCTTGCAAGTTAATATTACTCGAGGGAGTAAAATAACTTTATGAAGATTTACTCTTAGGTATTGCAGATGTAATGATAATTAGTTTGAAATTTTAAGTTGGTTGACTATTTCATGTATCACGGAGTTAAGTTTGGTGTGTGTGTGTGTGGGGGGGGGGGGGGGGAATATCACGTCTGGAATGCACATTCAACTTTGTCAAACTAAGGTGTTTGGATTGATTTTAAGATGGTCAAATCAGCATTTAAGTTTTTCTTTTTTTAGTGTTTAAGTCAAAAAGGCTTAAAATAAGTTTAAAACAGCTTGAAACAAATCAAAAGCAATAAGTTGGGGATTAAAAGTTATTTATGTTGAAAAGTCACCTGTTTTAAGCTAATCCAAACGCGGGTTAAAGCAGAATCAATCATCAATATCTACTTCTACTTATCATTATTCATAATGTGCAGTTAATTCTTTCTTGACTGAGATTAACTGTCGGCAGACTTGGTTTGGTTTTGAAGGCTTTGAAACCCCAAGTCCACAACTATGTGAGACCCAAAAAGGAAAATTCCCAATGCATCAGCATGTCCAATTTGGATGTTGATCTAGGGGGAGAATTCCCCGGTACCACTATAATGCTTCTTTTGTGTAAGCATGAGAAAGAATCTCTCTCATTTTCATGTTCCTTTAAACCCAATCACACAACGTGAAATTTGTGAAAATATCCTGTCCAAGAAGTTCAGTAACAGATTAAAAGACCACCCACATCTGTTCTTGGATTTTAAAGTTTTCAAGTGTCACACATTGTTTGAGGAATTGTTTGTTTGTTTCCTCGTACGGTCTTAGACAATACTTGGCACAAGAGTTAACCACTAGGGTTGATGCCCGTTGTCTATTTTCTTAATATAGTACTCCCTCCTGTCCAAAATAAGTGATGTTTTGGCTATTTATTGTGGTCCAAAATAAGTGATTTTTTCAGATTTCATGAATGAATTAATTGTTTTTTTCCTACATTGCCCATAGAGTAAATAGTGTTGGAGTGTTTATATGAAGACATAGTAAAGATTAATATGATCAATTTCATTGCTAATTAATGCTAAAAGGTGGGTTTCTTAATCTGTGTAAAAATACCCAAAATTCACTTATATTATGAAAGATTTTAATTCACTTAAATAGTCCTTATATTATGTTGCTACGCCCCAAGTGTTGAATTTTAATTATTCCAGATTTTAATCATTAAATGTGTTTTTTTTACTTCACAATCACTTAATGGGTCTGAATAGGTCTGTATGATTACGTTCTATAACATAGACTTAGTAGGCGTTTGGACATAAGAATTATAAAATTCCAAAAAAAAGTGAAAAAAATTTCCAAGTGAAAATGGTATTTGAAAACTAGAGTTGTGTTTGGACATGAATATTATGTTGGGTTGTTTTTGAAGTTTTGTGAGTGATTTGAGTGAAAAATTCGGAAAATAACTTTTTGGAGTTTTCCAAATTTTCAAAAAATTTCAAAATTCATCTTCAAGTGAAAAATGAAAATTTTATGGCCAAATACTAATTTCGAAAAAAATGAATATTTTTCGAAAATAAGTGAAATATTTTTTATGTCTAAACGGGTTCTTAATTTCATTTAGATGCTACCATCCATATTCATCATTAACTGTCGTTACTGCCTACTATAATTAACTACCACCATGCCGCCACCGCCACCACGCCATCATCATTCTCAATCATAGCCGCCACCACTATCGACTATCACCACCCACCATCTCCACCACTATCGCCACCATCATTTTCAACCACAATCAACACACATTCACCTCAACTACCACAACTAACTACCCCATCACCATCAACAACCACAGCCGGCACTGCCATCATTATAACCTACCACCACCCACCACCCATCAATTCGGATGTTGATCTTAGTGATGAATATCCAAGTACTACTATAATGTTTTTTTTTCTTTTCCTTTGGCTGTCTAAAGCATGAGTCCAAAATCTTTCATATTCATTGCCATGTTCTTTTTTTTTCTCTCACATGGGCACGAAAATGGCCATTGATTGCGCAATTTGGGTCCTAGTATTATCAAAACATTGACTGGTTCCCCATCTACTAATGTGTATCTCTGTTAAAAAAAAAATGAATGTGTATCTCTGTTTCCTATTTCCTACCTTTGCCGTTACAGCAAAGCAAACATGCGTATTTCTTTCAAGTTTCAATTCCTTTAATTTCTTAATTATTTTGATCATTAGTCATTACACTTTCTGAAGGGAGCCTTGGTATAACTGGTAAAATTAATATAATGTGCAGGAGCGTATCTAAGCATACGGGTATAGGTTCGCGTAATCCATACTCCTCTCCCTAAATCATGTGTAATTATGTTATATTTTTTCCAAAATTACTTAAATATATGTGGATGCACCCATGCTCAAAGACTCATGTGGTGAAATAATTATTAGGTGCATCTATACGAGTAAAATTGGCGGTTCAAATTCGACTTCGGACAGACTTATTTTCGTCATGGGGCATTGATATATACGTGGGAATCACCAAAATTTAAAAAATGGCATTGATATATAATTTAAAAAATGTAATGAGTTCATGGGAAGAGACTAAAGTTAAACACGTGATTCTAGATCCACCTCTTCACAATAGTGCACTCATCCTCTTGAAATCCTGGATCCTCCTCTGGTCTTGTGATCTGGAAGTCAAGAGTTCGAGCCGTGGAACCGGCTCTTGTAGAAATACAGGATAAGGCTGTGTACAATTGACTTTTGTGGTCCGATATTTCCCGGAACTCCATATATAACGGGAGCTTAGTGTACCGGGTTGTATTTTTTTTAATTAAGAATAAGGCTAAAAACTCATATGATGGTGTCTGCAATTATTGCACATGCATTCCGTGGCATTTGCAAATTTGGCCATTTTATAAAGGGATACTACAATACAGTTAGCTAGTTAAGTTTCTAGGATGTTGCCTTACCTTGAAAGTCTCTACTAAATCAATACCACGGCCCACTGTTTGCAAATTATTGTACATACTCATGTTCTCTCCTTTTTTTTTATTTTTCTTGCCTTTTGCAATTAAAGGAAGTTAAGACATTCTTTTTCTTTATATACCTTTTGTATTTAAAATCTTCAACAAGAATGTTTCTTATGCCTTCTCCTAATTAATTCACCATATGATGTAGGCGTTTAGACATAAAAATTTTCAAGTGAAAATGGTATTTGAAATTTAGAGTTGTGTTTGGACATAAAATTCAGTTTTGGTATTTTTGAAGTTTTGTGAGTGATTTGAGTGAACTTTTTGAAAAATAGTTTTTTGGAGTTTTTCAAAGTTTCAACAATTTCCAAAATGCATCTTTAAGTGAAAATTTGAAATTTTATAAACGAACGCTGATTTCGAAAAAAAGTGAAATACTTTTGGAAAAAAGAAAATTTTTTATGTCCAAACGGGCTCAATGTATTTTCATGGAAAATAATATTGTATAGCCGTTGTAAAAATAATAGCCGAAAAATAATTTCTGGCGTGGACTAAAAATGATAATATCCCTCCTTTCATCGTAAACTTTCTAGATTCTGCTATGTAATTCGTTTAATTCTCCTCTTTCTCAAAGCCACAAGATAAAGACCCTTATTTTGCTTGATTTCTTTATGCATTCTTTTACATTTTGACAGACACAGATTCATCTGTCGTATTAATGGTATTGAAACTTGACTCCCGTTTGGTCATAAATTTTGATTATTCTTTTAAATATTATTTGTTCATGGAGCGTGATAAGCTTTTAATTTTTTTTTCAAGTTCTCAAAAATTAATTTAGGGCAATTTTTAATATTTCTTCTCACTCATAAAACTTTAACATTTTTTCAAATAAAATACATGTTTAAATACAAACTTAATTTATAAAAAATATTTTTCAACACAGATTCA
This sequence comes from Nicotiana undulata, assembly GCA_005239495.1. Classification (NCBI taxonomy): domain Eukaryota; kingdom Viridiplantae; phylum Streptophyta; class Magnoliopsida; order Solanales; family Solanaceae; genus Nicotiana; species Nicotiana undulata. Next base: position 74,115 of record ML278448.1, read on the forward strand.
AAAACTCTTTTTTCAAGTTCCAACCAAACGTACGTCAAAATCTTAGCTCGGTTTAAAGAAAGTATTTGTCCATAGCATGACGTGCACTTACAGTTCAACTTTGGTTAATATTCAAAATATAAACTTTACGTCTTTACCTATCATGTGAACACCTACAGATTCATATTATAAAAAAAGCTGACATTTGGCTGAATAGAAAGACAAAATCGATTCCATGTATTCATTTTTTCAATACATTCACCACGTGATTAGAATATGGTTACTATCTCTGTCTGTTTTTGGGTATTTTTAGTGTTTTCTTATAGTAACATCGTATGTCAATGCGTGAACGTTACATGTACAAAGATCAACGTCAAATCTCTGTCCCTCCTTTTCTGGTAAAAGGTTTCTTAACTAGAAAATACCTTCAATCACTTTTTTTCCAAATATTTTTACTTTTTCTCGAAATCGATGTTTTATCGTGAAATTTTGAAATTTTTCGAAAATTTTAAAAACTCTAAAAAGTTATTTTTTAAATTTTTTAGTCAAATCACTCACAAAACTTTAAAAGAAAATCAAAATTATATTCATGTCCAAACACAACTCTAATTTTCAAATATCATTTTGTTCCCGAATTTACAAAGTGAATATTTGTATTATATATTTGTATTAAAAATTTACTAAAGGAAGAATATTTAGTTCGAATCATAGTATTTTGGTCCGACTACTACTATACGTTAATTTAAAATTAAGATAAAAACTCATAAACTTAAAATTCTAGATTCGCCTCACGACTACTCGTAGTAAGTAAAGTATTAATTAGAGTGTGATATCGCGAGTTATGATACCAATAAAACTACTCCTAGTAAAGTTGGATTTAATAAATGTTGACTTAAATTCTATTATCTGAATATTATTGGAGAGAAAATGGCAGCTGGATGCGGTTGGCCGAGGGTGAGTTAAATGATCTTTTTTTAAGAACTAAAGGTAAAGAGCAAATGTGTAATGTGCAATCAATCATCGAAAAGTGAGATGGGTGTGGGACCTTAAGGTTTTTAACTCATCACATGCACTTTCCCATGACTACATCCATCGCACTTGCTTCTCCTCTCTTTCCATATTCCATCACCAAATGTGGTTCCAAAAATTCGTTTTTTTGTCGGTTTTTCGGTTATTTATCGGATTTTTCTTAAATAAGAGACATACACTATCAAACGCATATTCTGACAACTACATTTTAAACTTAACGCTATCACATCAATTGCTATTTGAGAAATCTATCATTTATCAAGATATATTGATGATAATTGACTCAAATAGTGATGAATAATTTAAGTGTTAAATTAAAAATTGTTTATTTTTAACATGAAATAAATTTCTGTACTTGGCAAAAGAAAACTACCAATCAAACTAGAAGGTAAATAATTAAATTATTATAATAGCAAAGAACTAGACTAAAAATACAAATGACTAATACGTACTACAATATACAATTGCAATTAAAAGCCTTATTTATATGTGAGAATAAATAAAATTGCAATTAAATTTTGGGTTTCTAAGTAATTTCTTATTATATGTCTTTATTGAGATTTCCAAATTTTAACAGCAGACAATAAGCCGGACCAAGGAGACGAAGACAGCAGTCAGCAGCAGGCATGTGGAGGGGTCATATATTTACTCCTACTACAATTTTAATACCGTGTGGACCCCATCACCGACACATCAAAACCGCCTTTTTAAAATAATTTTTTCATTTTTCTTGGTTTCTCCAGTTACTGACTTACAGTTGTAAATTTCAAAATTTTCCATAATATTTCCCTCTCTTTTTCACGGCTACTATTCACTTAGGTCCACTTTTTACTTTTTATCTTGTTAATTTAATTATATATATAGGCAAAATACCTTTAACACCCCTAAACTTGACACATATTATTAGTTATAACTTTAAACTATTTATGGTCTTAATTACCCCTCTTAATTTAACCTTTTGAGAGCCATTACCCCGCTGGACGCTGATATAGCAAAGAGTGCGGGTACACTCGCCTGCCATGTGAATTTTTTTGTATATGTGGCATTTTTCTAAGAAAATAAATTTTTTCTTTTACATTTTTAAGCATGTTACTTTTTTGGATAATTATTTTCGAATACAATTTATAGTAAAACTTGGATAGAACTACATTATTTAGGCTAAACAATTTTATTTGGCTAAAAATAATAAAATTTTAGTTAATCTTTTTTTGAATTTGATATGAAAATAAAGATTTATACAATTGAAATAAATAGTCATGTGTATTTTTTATAACTTTTTAGATGCCTTGACTATTTATTTCAATTGACTAATTATAACATATATTCGTGATAGTTATCTCTTACTTTTTTATTATTATTTTTTCTTCTTGTAATCCTTTTGTCGTATCAAGGATTTATATTTGTACTTACAATTATCAAATTTTCAGATGAATAGAATGAGAATAAGGTAATTAGGCAATTTGACATAAATACTCTATTTAGAGGTCCATTATTTCTTGTCAGAAGATGTCCATAGGTTTAAACCGAAATTTCAAAATAACTAAACCAATTAATCTGAAATCTCTAAGTAAACAAACCAAACTGAGATTATTTAGTTTGGTATTTCATAACCGAAAAATTGAACCGAAGTGTTCATAATCCAATTCGATGTGCTGAATGTCAGAAGAAACGAAAAGTCATGAGTATTTTTTTTATAACTTTTTAGATGCCTTGAATATTTATTTTAATTGTATAAATCTTTATTTTCAAATCAAATTCAAAAAAATATTAACTAAAACTTATTATTGTTAGCCAAATAAAAATATTTAGCCTAAATAATGTAGTTGTATCCAAGGTTTATTATAAATTGTATTCGAAAAAAGTTTATCCAAAAAAGTAACATACTTAAAAAGGTAAAAGAATATTTTTATTTTTTTTAAAAATGCCACATATACAGAAAAATCCATGTAGCAGGCGAGTGCGCCCACACTCTTTGCCACATCAACATCCAGGGGGTAATGGCTTTCAAAAGGCCAAGTTGAGGGGGTCATTAAGATCACAAATAATTTAAGATTGTAACTAATAATCCGTGTCAAGTTTAGGGAGGTGTTAAGGTATTTTGCCTTATATATATCATATCAAATTTATTGTATATGAAAAAACTTCTTACCCTATATATTTTTTTAAATTTTATTTAAGGCTCGAATCTTATATCATGTTTCGTCGAGCTTTTCCAAAATTTTAAAAACTTTTTTTTAAAGTTTAAGTGTTTGGTCAAACTTTTAGAAGAAAAAAATACTTTTCAGTAGAAGTAGAAGCAATTTTTAGAAGTATTTTTGAGAAAAATACACTTAGAAGCAGTTTTTTAAACGCTTGGCCAATCATTAATTTCTACTCACAAATTCTTTTACATCAATTAACCAAACACAAACTGGTTCTCGCCAAAATACTTCTACAAAATGTACTTTTGAGAAAAAAAATACTTCTCTAAATAAGTTAAATTTTAGAAGATTGACCAAACAGACTATTAAACATTTGAGTAGTGATGAAAGGATCTCTTACGTTTATCGCCATCGTTCTAAGGCTCAAACCTTATACATCTAATTAATGGTGAAGGAATCTCATCAATTTAATCAATGTCAATCTAAGGCTCGAATCTTAGATTTTTGATTAATTTGAAATATGTGATTAATGGTGAAAGGATCTCGTATATTTGATCATTGTCATTCTAAAGCTCGAATATTAAACATCTAATTAAACGTGACACGTTATCATCCATGTCATCAGAGTCATTCTAAGGCTCAAATCTTAAATTTCTGATTAACTTGAAATACGTGATTAACGATAAAGGAATCTCGTATATTTGATCACTGTCATTCTAAAGCTCGAATATTAAACATCTAACTTAACGCGACAAATTCTCATCCATTTCATCACAATCATTCTAAAGCTCGAATTTTAGACATCTAATTATCGATAAAGAAATCTCGTCCATCTCATCACACTTAGCGGTACGGTGTAGCCGCACACACTGCTAGGCCAACTTGACTTTTAGCAATAGTAGTCTGTACCGCACTTATAAATATGCCATGCCCTTTTCATCACCCTTCACTTTAATTCCCTCCAACCCACTCTTTCCCCCCCTCCCCCCACCCCCACGCCCACCCCACCCCCCAACTCTTGTTACAGAACCCACTCTTTCTTCTTTTAAATCCTTCTATTTCCAGTTTATTTCTTAATATAGCAAATTTCAGTGTTAACAACAAAAGAAGAGAAGAAATGGTGCCGCTTAAACTCGCAGTAGCGGCATTTTTAGTTGTAGGATTAGTTGTTAATACAGTTGCAGAAGATCCTTATAGATTCTTTGAGTGGAATGTTACTTATGGTACCATTTATCCTCTCGGTGTTCCTCAACAGGTTAGTTTCTTTTCCTCAGTTTCTAAAAATAGAATGTGTGTGTGTGTGTGTGTTTCTCTTCTGGATCTGGTTTTTTTTTGGGTTGTTTTGATCATAAAATGATGAATTTGTTTTCTGTTTGTGTAGGGAATTTTGATCAATGGCCAATTTCCTGGACCTGATATTTACTCTGTTACTAATGACAATCTCATTATCAACGTTTTCAATAGCTTGGATGAGCCTTTTCTTCTTTCCTGGTAATTTACTAATCTTCAATTTTCTCACATTTCAAACATTAATTAAGTAATTAGTACATAATATATCACGTGTCATATTGAAAAATGCCTTGCAAAATGATAATGCTGGTCTTCAAAGTATCATGATTTCAATACATTTTCGGTCGTAAATTCCATAAAGAGGCGGAGCTAGTATTTGAAGTTCATGGGTTCAGATTTCTAATTTTTTTTAAGTTACTAAGTTCTAAATAAATAATTGCACATATTCAATGGATTTTTAAGACAACTACATAGATTAGACCAAAGAGACCGGATTCGGCCGAATCCGTACTCAGTGGACTAGAGCTAGTGCGTAGGTTTCGGATTCGGATTCGGATTCGGCGAACTCATTAACTTTGTTCTAATTGTATTATTTAAAAAAAAAATCATTAGTTATGTACAAAATTATTAATTTAAAACTTAATAACTTAAAAAGTTTAGAATTTCGAACCTTTAGATTTTAAATTCCGACTCCGCCTCTAACTATACAATATTTAATCTCCATTCCCTATATGGAAGTTTTGATATTCCTCGGGGCTTCACAATTCTCATGTCCATTCATTTCCATTGTTTTAGGAATATTGTTTTTAATTTTTTCGATCTAGTTAGGTTGGTGTCTGGTTAAAAAGGTTCTGTAGTCAGATCTCACTCTTTAAAGGCGGTTTTAGGACGAGTTATTTAACTTCAACTAAACTTTTTATTTTTTTTGCTCGAATTAAGTATATATATAAGCAAAATATTTAAAATGTATATATTCAATAAGATGACGTATTTTCAAACCAACTTTAGCCCATTTAGTCGCTTTGGTCCAATCCATGCATTTTTCTTAAAAATCTATGGTATATATATAAATTATTAATTTAAAATCCACTCAAAATGATTAAAACTTCGAACCTTTAAACTTTAAATTCTGACTCTGCCTTTATCTGTCAACCTTTTAATACGAGAGGCAGACTGGAGATTCTTAAACTAGTGGATATAAATTTTTTTCTATAGCTACTGCTAGTTTAGGGTAATGGATATTAGTTTAGATCTACATTTTGCTAAATATTGTTCAAAAATATAAAATGTGGTTAATGTCGAAAATGGTACACTTTGCCGACATATACTAGCAAATAAGAGTCTAGTTGGATATAAGCAAGTCTTTCATTTTTCTTTTAATTTGATTACTTCTCATTTGCCTGATTTATTGCGTCATTATAAAGAAACGATTTGATTTTGGTATCTTCAATCTGTTGTAGTTTAGTACTAGTGAATAAGTTCAAAATAGAAGAAGTGACATACAAGTTGGAACAAGTGGTAGATCCCATCTTAGTGGGCCTTTGGACTAAGAAATGTAAAATTCCAAAAATAAAATTCAAGTGAAAATGGTATTTGCAAATTAGAATTGTGTTTGGATATGAATTTAATTTTGGATTGCTTTGACGTTTTGTGAGTGATATGAGTAAATTTTTTGAAAAATAACCTTTTGGAGTTTTTCAATTTTTCGAAGAGTACCAAAATTCATCTTTAAGTGAAATTAAATTTTTTATCGCCAAACATTGATTTCGAAAAAAAATAATTTTTTTAATGTCCAAACGGACTCTTAGCACCCGTTTTGCCATATATTTTGTCAAAATAAACTTGGTTTTTATTTGGCAAACACATGTTTGGTCATAAATTTTATCTGTATGTTGGCAAAATTCCAAATCCCAAAACCAGCTCAATAGCTGGTTTTGGGCTAACTCCCTCGTAATACACATGTTTTTCCAAAATAAATTTGAAAAATATATGTCCAAACAGATTTTTTAAAACAAATTTAAGAATCTATGGCGAAACGCTAGCTTAAAATCGATTGATTTGGTGACAATGAAATTCATTGGTGCAGAAAATTTGGTGTGGAATTAGTTATTTTGTAGTTAAGATAGGATTTGGAAGACAAGTTCACCACTTGCTTCACTGCTGGCTTCAACTAATATTACAAAAATAGACATCAACATCGTCGGATTATAAATTGGTTTTTGGATCTTCTTGACTTTCCCTAAATTTATACACCACGCATCATGTTTAGTGATTTTTAGCACCATGTTAGTCAATTATCCAGCTGTATATAATTATTTCCAAATTATTTTTTAATTATCAGTTTAGACAACAACTATATAAGCAACAATATTTTGATCCAAGACTGAAATGTGGTCTATATTTTTTTATCAGATTGTTTTATTCCTATAACAACTTATTTGGCATTAAAACTTTAACAAAAACTCCATCCATACTTACAAATGTCTTCAAGAAATAGTCGGATATTAACATAGCCTCTGTATCAATTTTTATGAGTAATAATAAATTTGTATTAAATATCATGATGTGCCTGTCAAGTAAATTTCGAATACTGAATACGAAAAGAAAATATAAAATAACATAAAATGAATTTTTCTCATTATATATGCAAAATATTGAATGTAACAAGTCGGTAGATCATGTGATATGCATGTGGAAAGTTGCTGCTTATTCTGTCGCAAATACATCTTTTTTCCTCTGGCCTTTTTGAGTATCGTGCTTTTGTCCATAATGTGTTGGCCATTTCAGCTCTTTTATTTTGACCGTAAGACCTTTTTATAAGACTGATTTGCTTATAACAACATTTCATTATAAAAGTTAAACTTTTACGGAATTAATTTTTATGTTATGTTATAATATAAGTTCTTTATAACAACACTTTACTATAACATCCAAAAATATTCAAAACAAACGAGACTGTTATAAAGAGAGTTTATTGATTATTTTCTGACCTGCATTAAATATTAAATATTAGATAAATCGATGTCCTTATACTATATTACAATATTTTCTGAATTACCTTATTTAAAGATTTAAATTGACATCTTGGAACATACATGTAGGAATGGAATACAAAACAGGAGAAACTCATTTGAAGATGGAGTATATGGTACAACATGCCCAATACCACCAGGAAAAAATTTCACATACATTTTACAAGTGAAAGATCAAATAGGGAGTTATTACTATTTTCCTTCTCTTGCATTTCACAAAGCTGCTGGTGGTTTTGGAGGAATTAAAATTCTCAGCAGGCCTAGAATCCCCGTCCCTTTCCCGGATCCTGCAGACGATTACACCATCCTCATTGGCGATTGGTACAAAAAGAATCATACGGTACGAATATTTATTTTATACTGTTAGCGTATAAAAGTTAAACTCGTTAAAATGCATTTAATTCTTGTATGTACAAATAGTTATGTGGACAGTGGGTTTGTCTAATGTCTTGAGTGTCGGTAAGGTAAAGTAGTAATGTTGTTTGGCTTGTTGCATTTTTGGAATATAGTGTGCTTTTTCTCGTGGGCCATTACTTGCTTGGTCTGTCCTTGACTAAGTCTTTTATTATTGCGGGCTCCATAGGAGACATAAACTACAACAATAACAGTTGTTCGGAACACTCCCAAAATATTATTGAGTGCGTGTCCGATCATTCAAAAGTAGTGTATGTTTGGAGGATCCGATATGAGTGCGGCAACATTTTGGAGAGTCCGCACAACATGACTTATAAATAAGTTGGGATCGATTATATAAATTTTCGCTTCCTATTTAAGCTCAACTCATATTATCATCATACCAAATAAAATAAAGTGAAAAATAAGTTATATATAATCTTGGTATAATTTTACATGTGTGGTCCGAAGAGGGTAGTGAGTATGCGTACCTTACCCCTACAGTGAATGTAAAGAGGTTGTTTCCAGTAGATCTTCGGCACGAGGAAAAAAATAAGTGATAGAAACTCAAAATTATTATTTGAATTTCTTGTTATGCAGGACTTGAAAGCAATTCTTGATGGAGGAAAGAAGTTGCCTTTTCCTGATGGCATTCTTATCAATGGACGTGGACCTAATGGTGTATCTTTCACAGTTGAGCAAGGTAAAAAAAAAATTGATGAATATTGGTTACTAAAATATGTGAATTCATAGCCTAATGTTATCAAATTTCTGAAAAATCTAACAATTAGTTTTTTTTTTTCTTATAACAGGAAAAACTTATAGACTGAGGATATCCAATGTTGGATTACAAAATTCACTCAACTTTCGTATTGAAGGACACAAGATGAAATTAGTTGAAGTAGAAGGAACACACACATTGCAAACTACCTATTCCTCACTTGATGTTCATGTTGGCCAAACCTACTCTGTCCTCATTACAGCTGATCAAGAAGCTAAAGATCACTACATAGTCGTTTCGTCGCGTTTTACATCTCAGGTCCTGACCACCACCGGTGTACTTCACTATAGCAGCTCTAACACCCCCGTCTCAGGTCCTCCTCCTGGTGGTCCTACCATCCAAATTGATTGGTCCCTTAACCAAGCCCGCTCCATCAGGTATGGCCAACTTCCACTGAGCCTATATGTGGAAGTTGTTTGGCTTAGCTGATTAAAAGTAGCTGATAAGTAATAAGCGTTGACTGTTTGTATAATCTGATTATTGATTGTTTATTTTAGGACGAACTTGTCAGCAAGTGGACCAAGGCCGAATCCACAAGGTTCATACCATTATGGTATGATCAACACAACCCGTACCATCAGACTTGCTAGTTCTGCTGGTCAAGTAAATGGCAAGCAAAGATATGCAGTCAACAGCGTGTCGTTTGTACCACTTGATACTCCTCTCAAGCTTCTTGACTACTTCAAAGTTGGTGGATTCCGCGTTGGAAGCATATCTGATGCTCCAAGTGGTGGAGGAATTTTCTTAGACACATCTGTTCTAGGCACTGATTACAGACAGTTCATTGAGATTGTATTCGAGAACAATGAGGACATCGTCCAAAGCTGGCATCTTAATGGCTACTCTTTCTGGGTAGTAGGGTACGTAGTGTGATCAACAATTTTTGTTAACATATGCGCATTATTTGAATCTTGATTTTGATTGAAATTTGATGTTATATGCAGGATGGATGGAGGGCAATGGACTCAAGCTAGTAGAAGCGGATACAATCTTCGTGATGCAGTTGCACGTTGCACAACTCAGGTAACATTAAAACGAACAAAAGATCAAAGAATGTGACGTAACTTGTTTAGTGAAAAGGAATACGAGTTAATTTCACATATGATCACTGAACTTTACTCTCTATAATTTCACAGGTGTATCCTAAGTCGTGGACTGCAATATATATAGCATTGGACAATGTAGGAATGTGGAACCTAAGGACTGAATTTTGGGCACGACAATACCTCGGACAACAATTATATATGAGAGTTTACACAACATCAACCTCTTTGAGAGACGAATATCCAATTCCAAGGAATGCTCGTCTTTGTGGCAAAGTGGCTGGCCGACACACACGACCACTTTAAGCAAAGTTTGCAATTTTAATAGAGAGGAATTTTATTTATACAATCCTTATTATTGCGACTTTTAGAAGTAATATCTTATTACTACTACTACTACTAGCTGCTAATTTGAATGACCTTAACTCAAGGTCTCATTCTTTCTTCCACGGAACTTTGTATTTGGTTCTTTCCTCATTGTTTTAGTTGTATTAAAATGAAGTGTTTTTTTCCGTTACTATATGCAGATTTGATGTTGTCTACATTTACTTCCTTTCCTTTTTCGGTATCTGCATTGGAGGCCAACTAAATCTGAACTCGCGTTGAAAAATCCTATATTAAGGTTACTTTCTAATAGAAACATATCGCTGATTGATTTTTGGGTCTCTAATAGGCTAACATATGTTATAGGGAGAAATTTAAAAATAGTCAGATTTACAAGTGGCCATTCAAAAATAGCCACTTTTCATGTAAAGATAAATCTGAATGTAAACATTGTTCAAAATCCGGAAAATACTTCAGCATAATATACTGGAATTCCAGTATAATATACTGGAACTCCAGCAAAGTTTACCGGTCCAGTATATTATGCTGGAAGTTCATACACAGGTGCTCGAATCTCCAGTATATTATGCTGGAATTTTTTTAGTGTTGGGGCTCCAGCATAATATGCTGGAAGTTCATGCACATGGTGCACCGAACTCCAGTATATTATGCTGGACCGGTCTCTGTTGCAGCATAATAATGGCTATTTTTAATTGACTTGGCAAATGCTGATTATTTTTGAATGACCAGTCCGAAAAGTGGCTAACCGTGCAGAGGCGGAGCCAAGATTTGAAATTTATGGGTCGGGAATTTAGTCTTCTTAAGTCACTAGGTTCTAAAGTAATAATTTATACATATTCAATAGATTTTTTAAGACAAATACATGATTTATACAAAAGTTACTGAGTTTGGCCGAACCCGTAGCCGAAAGGCTAGCTCCGCCTCTGAACTTGTGCTATTTTTACTATGTTTTAAGATTTGGATTAAGAAAAATAGATGAAATCAGCAAATTAACTCTCTTGTTAGCTCCTATTAGAGGATGAATCGCTCGTTGACAAGTCTGCTTTACTTTTTATTGGTATATTCAAAAGTGATAATCTAGCATAAAAAGATTGAAAATGTGTCAAAAACTTATTGTAGGTCACAAGTACTCAAAACCTAACCAATGCGCATAGTAAATGTATTTGAACATTGATAAGTGACTAGTTGTTGAATCCTCAACCAAATTTGATCGCAAATTTGATGAGCATTTAACTTTTACGGCACTCCTAACATTAACTTTGAGAAATTCAGCATTAATTTATATTAACCACTTTCATTGGCCGCCTCCATAAATACCATTTTCTTTTTTAAGTGCTTGGATAAGAGTGTTGCTATTAATGACATATCGGTGGCCACACTCGTGAAATACCTTTAAAATCCTTGATTTTATATTTGGCTTAACATACATTATTTTCCTCCACTGCCCTCCCAAACAGGCTACTAACTATTGATTTTTCCAAAATATTGATCCCATAAAATCATCATTCTCAGTGAAAGATCAAAAGGCTTTGTATGTATACGTATAATGTTATGTATTTTTTTAAAAATAAAATTTATACGAATGATCAAAAGCTTTCATATGTATATATATTATTTTTCGAACATTTATACGGTATATAAATTCGAATAACCTCGTTATACCATAAATATATGATAAGAAAGCTTTCATTAAACACATAATTCACCTCCTTTCCATTAACCTAAACATGAATGCTAATCAAGAAACCAGTTTGGAGCCATTAAACTCGAATAATAACCTAGAAACTAGGTCTAACTAAGGAATGCATTACACATATCTTTAGGGTTGAATTTAGACGACAGTTTGATGAATGAAGATGAGTAGGGCAATATTGATTTAGACGACAACTTCAATGATGGCGAAGATCTTGTTGACGATGATGTTGTTGTTGTTGATGATGATGTCGGCCATTATTTAAAGGAAGAGGGGGAAGGTGGAGAGGCTAGGGAAATGTCTAATGAGTTCAATGAAGAAGATCTAGTAATAGGTCCAATTACTGGAATACGGTTCAGTAATTAGGATGTTATGTTTGATTTTTACAAAGAACATGAAAGATTAGCAGGGTTTTTGCATTGTCAAAAGAACATCAAACAAAAAGGTGGTGATATTTTAAGGTATGTGCAATATGGTTGTATTAGGTCTGGGAAACCAAGAAATTAGCATGTTACCAAGAGAAGGAACTGTCGTGCTAGAATAAATGGAATTTTGGAGGAGAATGGTTCATGGCGTGTTTCAAAGGTGGTTAAAAAATATAATTATCAATTGGAACCAGCACTATCACAATTGATGGCTGAACACAGATCGCTTAGTAAGTCTCTTAAGAGAGCTCTTATAGTCAAAGATATTGTCGGCTTAAGACCCTAAATAATATAAGAGTCGCTGAAGTACTTGCTGGTTGGCCCCGAAAATCTGGGTTGTACACCAAATGACTGTAGAAATTATATTTTGAAGAGTAGAAAGCTTCAATTGCAAGAAGGGGCCGCACAATCATTACTCAAGTTCTTCAGTGACATGCAACAAAAAGATATAGAATTTTACTATTCCATAAATGTGGATATTTTGGTCGATTTCGTAATATCGTATAGGTTCACACACTCTAAAGTTGCATATGAGGAGTTCCATGATGTAATATGCCTTGATACCACATACCTTGTTAATCGATACAATATGCCATTTATTTCATTTGTTGGTGTCAATCAGCATAGGTAGTCCATACTTTTAGGATGCACTCTTATGTCTAGTGAGGATATAACAAGTTACAAAATGGTTCTCTCTACATGGCTTGGGGCTCTAAACAATATTTAACCATTAACTATCATGACCGTCCAATGTGATAGTATTAAGGCTTCCATCAATGCATTGATATCAAATACGGTACATAGATATTGCATATACCTATGAAGTTAAGCAGAGTTCTTGATGTTAAGATTGCAAAGACAGAATTTAAAGCTTTAGTCCTTGATAGTGTTAAAGTTGCTGAGTTTGAGAGACAATGGACTGATTATATTGCAAAATATAACTTAGATGGAAGAGATTGATTTTATAAGCTTTATTTGGAGAAGGAAAAATGGGTTCATGTATACCTAAATGATCGCTTTTTTGGCGGGGATATTGTCCACACAAAGAAGTGAAGGAATGCATGCTTTCTTTGATGGATTTATCACCCGCCAAAGCACTTTGAAGCTGTTTGTTCAGAAATATGAGTTATCCATAAGAGCTAAGTTCGAGAAAGAATTGGAAGGTGAAAATAGGTCAAGGTGCTTTGAACCAAAATGTTTGTCTGAATTCGCATAGGAGGAAAAACTTCAAGCAACTTATACTCGGGAAGTGTTTGAATTTTTTCAAGTACAGTTAAGGAAACTGTACCATTGTGAAATCACCATCCCTAAAGATCATTAAGCAATCCATGGGTGGAAAAATACATTATAACAGATTATTCGCTCAGGAGTTTTAACACTAGAGATCCATTTATCTTCACAGTTGAATATACACCTATTGGCGAATATCTAACTTGAAGCTGCAAGTGGTTTTAAACAATAGGTATACTATGCTTCCATATACTTAGGTGTTGTCTCATAAGAGAATTGAAAACGTTAATGAGAGGTATATATTGAATAGGCGGAGAAGAGATGTTGTTCGTCCACACTTGAAATGTTTCTTTCTAGGAGGTTACCCACGTATGACTTCTGAATACATGATGTACATGGAACTATTAAAGCATTTTGAACGGGTTATGATATTACATTAGACACTGAAGTGATGAGGCAATATATTAAGTATGATTTGAACAGATTAGAGCATGACCTTTTGAATTGGGATGATGATATGATAGTTCCAAATTGAGAATGGAAGATATACATGTCAGTGTGGTGGGGGTGGAGGTGGGGGTGAGGGTGAGGGTGAAGGAAGAAATATAAGAGATCCCTAGATACGTAGCTTCTCGTGGACCTTCAAGGTTTAATAGATATAGAGGGTGAATTGATTTATACTTTAAAAGTTCACAAACGGGGTTGTGAAAGTAGAGTTAGAGGTAATATGGGGGTAGAGGTGGTAGTAGAAGTGGTGGCAGAGGTGGTGGTAGAGCCGCGGTAGAGGTGGTGGTAGAGGCGGTGGTAGAAGTGGTGGAACTCCTCGGCTAGCGTAAGGAATTGAGGTAAAGTATAACAAATTTGATTAGTTATTTTTTTTACATAAATACATTGCTTATAATTATTAGTCTTCTTTACTCTAATGAAAACAAGATGATGCAACAATACTACCACAGAATTGCTTGCCTGATCTAAACAATGAAGCAAACTAGAAAGTGGAAGACTTGACCGTTTAGTTTGAGATGATTTAAGTTTGGAACTTATTTAATTTAATTTAAGATAGATTTGTTTTGATTTTGTTGACTTTGTTTTGTAATGAGTTTAAACGTGTAATATTATAATTGTCATTGTTAATTCATTTTATTGTTACTTGCTTTGACTTTAGAGGACTAGACTAACAAAATGTGACTAGTTGTAACTAGTACAAAAGTGAAAGACTTGACAAGATTAAAATAAGTACAAAACTAAGAACTAAAATACTCACATCTTGACATTACTAACAACGAAAAAAATCAATTTGCAACCTAAAACCCTACCTTCCACCCTTATTTTGATATTTAAAATCCTACCTTCACCCTTATATTCAACCCCTTTTTCCGAAAATTAACCAACATTCAACTACTATTTTGTAACCCTACCTTCAACCCTATCCTAGGTATTGATACACGTATTGCATTTCTTCAAGTGTTGCTCTCTTAATTGTTCTACCTGCTTATCTTCTTCTTCCCAATAATTTACCCGCGACCCTTCTTCTTCCTAGTAGAAAAGGACACATTAACTGATGCTCTTATTTTTCCCATTAATTTCCTGCTTTGATTTTCTAGTTGTATTGGTGTTAGTTGCATTGTAGTTAATGGTTCGGATACCAAAGTTGTTTTAATAGAATACATATTTTTTTCGGAATTAGCATCAATGTAAAATTAGTGTAAAATTTATTTTGAATACAAACTCCCTATTTACTATCACATTAGTGACATACCAACCATTTAACTTCCCTATGAATCATTTACTCTTCCAATACATGATCACTAATCATTCCATTTCGGTTTTTTGAATGATAATTTAAAAAAAAATTGTTATAGTAAAGAAGACCAATGTGATGAAGATTGAAATTTCATAACAACAATAGTTCAACAGAAAATCAAAAACACAACTACCATAGCTAAAGCAACATGAAAATAAAAGATAATAAAAGGATGAATCAACACAAACACATCTTAGAAACTAATCGATTTCAACCGGTCAGAAGTTCCTTATCCCTTCACTTAAACATTAAAGACAACATACTTTGGTGCAATATCAACCAACGTAAATTTGACGACGAAACCTCACTTGACATAATTGTCCAAAACAAAAAGTTTTCAGCCTACTTTGAACCTTCTTCGGTCACTCATGCTCACAGATACAAACCATTCTTTTCCACGATAGTGAAGAAGCGCCGTTTCTACTGTTGGAGTAAGATGCTTGTAGATTTTTCTTGGAATATACTGAAAAAATGAAGAAAAAAAGCATTACTATTAAGCTTTCGAAAAATATGAAACTGAAACAAGAAAAACTATATGTACGATACTGATGCATATATATATTCTGGAGAGAGGGTACGAGAAATAAAGTATTTTATGTAAAAAAATAAATTCAGTTAGGATTAACTCAAGAAGTTATTGTAAATTAAAAGAAATAAATTTTAAAGGACATAATAATTTACCATATCATTGTAGTTGATTTATGAATCAGTCATAATCGCTTCAAATGTTGGATGATTGTCTTTTTCATTATCACTAGTAGAAGAATGGAGGTTAGCATCTGGGTCGGATTCCGATTCCGAAAGTTGGAGTAGGTCCGCAATGTCATGTGACTTGTGAGCAAAATTTGAGCTCAATCGGACGTGATTTGATAGGTTTCGACGTCGAAAGTGAAAGTTCGAAGTTCTAAAGTTCATTAAGCTCGAATTGGGGTGGATTCATGATTTTGATGTTGTTTGATGTGATTTGAGGCCTCGATTTGGTCTGTGTTATGTTATGGGACTGGTTTGTGTGGTTGAATGGGGTCCCGGGGGCCTTAGGTTTGTTTTGGGGTGGTTTCGGACCATTTCTAGGCCATTTTTAGTTGCCGGTTTTTAGCTACAGCAGTGTGCTATGCGATTGCGGGGAATTGGTCGCGATCGCGATGAGTAAAATGGGATAAATTTTCCAGTGCTTCGCGATCGCATAGAGTAAATTTTTTGTTGCACTGACCCGAATTTGGAAGCTTGTATCTCACAATCTATAAGGAATTTGGAGATGATCCAATAATAAAAGTTGTAGTTCTTTGTATCTAGTTTTCAGGAAATCAAACCATTTGGCATTTGGAGTTGTGTACGAAAAGTTATGATTGATACACTAAATCTAATCGGGGGAAAGTTTAAAAATCGCGAAGAAAGAATTTGTGTTGCACAGGGCTGACTTTGGCAGCTTATATATCATAATCTATAAAAAAAACTAGGAGATGAGAAAAGCATAAAAGTTATAGCCCTTTGTGTCTAGTTTGTAAATAAATAAACCATTTGTAATTTGAAGTTTTGTACAAAATGTTATGACCATTATGCTAGAGGTTGTCTGGAAGACATGTGCACTTGTTCTTGGCGATCACGAAGGGCAAATTTTGGGTTGAGAAATGTTGTGCTTCGCGATTAGGAAGCATTTTCCACGATCGCAAAGAGTCAGTACCTGGGTAGAAGATATATTTCGAGGTTAGGGCCATTTTTAACATATTTAGAGCTATGGAGCTCGGATTGACGCGATTTTTAACATATTTAGAGCATTTTCCACGATCGCAAAGTGTTCTATATCCGAAAGTAGTTATACTTCATGATTCTATGGTTATTTTCATCATTTATTTTGTATTAAATGGAAGAAATCAAGATTTTTGCAAAGCTTTTCAAGAATGAAAATTTTAAGATTTTGAGGTCAAGCTGTTGTCGGAATTTGATAAAATTGGTATGGTTGAACTCGTATCGGAATGGGTTATCGGATTTTGTGCGTTTCAGCGGGTTCCGAGACGTGGTCCCCACGGCCAACTTTTCGAGTGGAGTTGGAAATTTTTATAAATTGCTAAATTTCAAGCATTGGAGTATATTTTTGATTAATTTGCTTGTTGTTTGACTAGTTTTGAATTGAACGGCACCCAGTTGGGGCTTTAGAGCGAAATTGTGACCGAAAAGTGGGCTTTAAGATGAGGTAAGTCTCTTTTCTAACCTTGTAAGAGGGAATTAACCCCATAGGTGAATCAAATTATTATGTGCTTCTATTTGTGGGGGCTACGTATGCACGAGGTGACGAGAGTACGTGCATAGCTACTATTATGCTTATGTCCGGATAGTCTAGGACCCAAATCATGTTTTTGCACCCTACTTATTGATTTGATTGCATACTACATATTGGAACTTCATAAAGGAATTGTAAAGGGTTTTACTTCATTTTTTTTTACCGTTAGCGAGAATTGGTATTTTCTTGAATACTTGTCCCTTAATAAATCTTGAATTCGTTGTTTTAAATATATTTTCTTTTTTTTGTGGAGCAGGCCGAACGCCCCAGTAGCAGATAAATGCATCTATGATTTGCGTCGTTCTACCCTTGACAGTGCACATTTTAAATAATTATGTTGGATCAAGTCGTACGACCTCAATATGATTTGCGCATGATTGAATTGGTTGCTTTGGAATTTCTAATAATTGATACTGCTTCATTGTCCTGAGATAAAAAAATGTTAAATGATGAAAATGAATTTGGAAATTTTCTGTTAACAAAAGAATTGTTTACTTACTTCATGTTATTGAGTTTATAGTCGTTTTATACAATCCATGCTTAGTTATATTATCTATATTTTATTGTTAGCCCATAGTAGTGTCGGAGTCGACCTCTCGTCACTACTTCTTCGAGGTTAGGCTGAATACTTACTAGGTGCGCATTGATTTGCGTACTCATAGAACACTTGCTGCACATTTTTGTGCACGTGCATCTATGTCTAGTGGCCTTATGGGCGTAGAGGTGCAGTTATTGCGGGGACTTAGGTGAGTTGCATTCCACATTACGAGTCCGATGCACGCACATAGTCTCCATCCGAATTATTTTATATTTTTCCTGTCTAATTTTGTATTTTAGACAGAAGTTGTATTTTATCATAATGCTCATGCACTTGTAACATCGGGGTTTGGGGATATTTTTGGGTTGTTCTGTATTAAAGTGTTAAAAATATTGTCATTTACTCGGTAAATTTTATCCCTTACTACTTAATTTAAGGGAATTATGATTTCAAAATACTTGAATGAGTAATAAAGTTAATCATTTATTTCTTGAATGGATTTTTGGTCGCGACAACATGGTATCAGAGCATTAGGTTCACTTAGGTCTCACAAGTCCTGATGTTTCTCCTTGCGTAATTGATTGGGCTATTATCTCGAAGATAAGTACAGACGTCTCCATACCGATCCTATTCAATTTGACAAGTTGGTATCAAAGCCTAGGTTACATAGATCTCATGAGTCATGAGCGGGTTTATTAGAGTCTTGTTGATCGGTACAAAGACGTCTGTACTTATCTTCGAGAGGTTGTAGAACCCTTAGGAAAAAAATTCACATTCTTGGATTCATGTCGTGCGTTCTGTGTATTCTAGTAACTAAACATCTGTTATTTCGTTCTCTCACAGATGGTGAGGACTCGTGCTACCAGTCAAGAGGGACAACCACCATCTCGGGTCGCGAGAGGCCGAGGCCGCGGTAGAGGCCGTGGTAGGGGCGGAGACATCCCAGGGCAGCAGCTGGGGCAGCACCAACAGATCCCCAGTTGTCCCCGCTCAGAACCAGGTCTCGGAGGTAGAGGTTCCGGCGGAACCAACCCAGGAACCACCTGTGCTTATTGTTATTCCAGGCTTTCAGGAGGCTCTATCCCAGATTCTATCAGTGTGTACGGGCCTTGCTTAGGTGTCTTCAGTTACTATGGCCGCAGATACTTCTCAGGCCAGGGGAGGCACTCAGACTCCTGCCGCTCGCACACATGAGCAGGTTGTTCAGGGACTACAGACGCCGGAGGCACCTCCAGCCCAACCGGTTGCAACTGCTCATGACTATGTAGCTCCTGTGATGCTAGAGGATGAGCAGCGCATATTTGAGAAGTTTGGGAGGCTCCAGCCTTCTTCATTTAGTGGTGCTGAGGGTGAGGATGCACATGGTTTGTTGGACAAGTGTCAGAGGATGCTTCGGATCGCGGGTATTCTGGAGACCAGTGGGGTTTCATTCACTACTTTCTAATTCTCTGGGGCTGCACTTATTTGGTGGGAGGCTTACAAGAGGCGTAGGCCGGTTGGCGCAGTGCCCCTTACTTGGAAGCATATATTCGTTCTCTTTCTGGAGAAGTTTGTGCCTGAGTCCCGCAGAGAGGAGTTGCGCAAGCAGTTTGAGCAACTTCACCATAGTGAGTTGTCTGTTACCCAGTATGAGATACAGTTCTCCAATTTGGCTTTTCATGCGGTATGGTTGGTTCCCAAAGACCGAGAAAGGATCGGGAGGTTTATAGATGGCCTCAGTTTTCAGCTTCGGTTGCTTATGACCAGAGAGAGAGTATCGGGTGCTACCTTTGATGAGGTTGTCGACATAGATCGACAGATTTAGATGGTTCGTGGTCAGGAGAGGGTTGAGAGGGAGTCTAATAGGCCTCGTAGACCAGGTGTATTCGGTGGTATTTCTCATGGGGTTCAGTTTTAGCACGACAGAGGCCGTCCATTCAGGCATGCCCCGCCAGCTGGTCCATTTCACCGTAGTGCATCATCTGGCCATGGTTCTCACAGTCATCAGCAGGGTCGGTCATCATTCAGTGCACTGCCAGCGCAGGGTTCTCATCATGCCTCGTCCACTAAGGTATCATCGGGTAGTCTTTTTGGACATCAGGAGCAGCAGTATCGTCTGAGGAATGGTTTTTTCGAGTGCGGGGATTTTGGACACATTATGAGAGATTGCCCTAGGCTATTGGGTGGGGCTCCCTAGTGGGGTACTCTCCCGATAGAACCAGCACCAGTTCCTCCACCGCCCAACCAGCTAGTGGTGGACCTCAGACAGCGAAGGGCGGAGCCTAGTCAGTTAGGGATCGCCCGAGAGGGGGAGGCAGATCAGGGGTGGTCAGGCCAATTTCTATGCCCTCCTATCCAGGATAGATGCTGTGATCGCATATATTGTCTCCGTCTGCCATAGAGATGCCTCTGTATTATTTTACCATGGTTCTATATATTCATATGTTTTATCGTACTTTGCTCATTTTATGAATATGCCCCGTGAGTCATAATCGTCACTTGTTCATGTATCTATCCCTGTAGACGATACTCTTGTTGTGGACCGCGCGTATCGGTCATGTGTGGTGTCTATTGGGGTCTGGAGACCCGAGTGGATTTGTTGCTTAGCATGGTTGATTTCGATGTGATATTGGGAATGGATTGGCTATCTCCATATCATGTTGTTATATATTTTTACGCCAAGACCGTGACCCTAGAGATGCTGGGATTTCCGAGAGTTGAGTGGAGTGGTTCCATAGATTATGTGCCTAGCAGGGTGATTTCATATTTGAAGGCTCAGCGTATGGTTGGGAATGGTTGTCTTTCTTACTTGGCTTTTGTGAGAGATGTTAGTGCAGAGACTCCTGCCATTGATTCAGTTCCGGTGGTCTGTGATTTTTCGGATGAGTTTCCTCCAGACCTGCCATGCATGCCTATCAATAGGGATATTGATTTTGGTATTGATTTGGTGTGGGACACTCAGACCATTTATATTCTGTCGTATCGTATAGAACCAGCGGAGTTGAAAGAATTAAAAGAACAGCTTCAGGAACTCCTTGACAAGGGGTTTATTCGGCCTAGTGTCTAACCTTGGGGTGCACCGGTTCTATTTGTAAAGAAGAAGGATGGTTCCATGAGAATGTGTATTAACTACAAGCAGTTGAACAAAGTCACAATCAAGAACAAGTATCCTTTTTCTCGTATTGATGATTTATTTGACCAGCTCCAGGGGGCGAGGGTGTTCTCTAAGATTGACTTGAGGTCAGGGTATCATCAGCTGAAGATTCTGGATTCAGATATTCCTAAGACGACTTTCAGGACCCGATATAGCCATTATGAGTTATTGGTGATGTCTTTTGGGTTGACCAATTCCCCAACAACGTTCATGAATTTGATGAACAATGTATTTCAACCATATTTGGACTCCTTTGTTGTTGTGTTCATTAATGACATCCTGGTGTACTCTCATAGCCAGGAGGAGCATGCCCAGCATTTGAGGATTGCATTGCGGAGGTTGAGAGAGGAGAAACTTTATGCAAAATTCTCCAAGTGTGAGTTTTGGCTCAGTTCAGTAGCATTCTTGGGACACGTGGTGTCCAGTGAGGGTATTCAGGTGGATCCGAAAAGGATAGAGGCAATGCAGAGTTGGACTAAACCGTCCTCAACTATAGAGATTAGGAGCTTCCTTGGTTTGGCGGGCTACTACCGTCGCTTTGTAGAGGGATCCTCATCTATTACTTAGCCCTTGACCAAATTGACCCAAAAGGGTGCTCCATTCATGTGGTCGTACGAGTGTAAGGAGAGCTTTCAGAAGCTCAAGGCTGCTTGACCACAACTCCAGTGTTAGTTCTGCCATCAGCTTCAGGTTCTTATACTGTGTATTGTGAGGCCTCGAGGGTAGGCATTGGTTGTGTTTTGATGCAGGAGGGTAGGGTGATTGCCAATGCCTCACGTCAGTTGAAGACTCATGAGAAGAATTATCTGGTGCATGATCTTGAGTTAGCATCGCGTCAGTTGTTCACGCCTTAAAGATTTAGCGTTTTTATTTCTATGGAGTTCATTGTGAGATTTATACTGATCACCGGAGTTTGAAACATCTATTCAAGCAGAAAAATCTTAATTTGCGTCAGCGAAGATGGTTGGAGCTTCTTAAAGATTATGATATCACTATTCTATACCATCCGGGTAAGGCCAATGTGGTGGTTGATGCTCTGAGTCGTCGGGCAGAGAGCTTGGGGAGTTTAGCTTATCTTCCAGCAACATAGAGACTTTTAGCATTGGATGTTCAGGCCTTAGCGGTCCATCTTGTGAGATCGGATCTTTCGGAGCCTAGCCGGGTATTGGCTTGCGTAGCCTCCAAGTCTTCTCTTTATGACCGTATACGGGAGCGTCAGTATGATGACCTGCACTTGCTCGTTCTTTAGGACAGGGTGCGACAAGGTGATGTTAGGGATGTGACTATTAGTGATGATGGTGTGATGAGGATGCTGGGTCTAGATATGTGTGTCTAATGTAGATGAGCTTT
Organism: Nicotiana undulata; assembly: GCA_005239495.1. Classification (NCBI taxonomy): domain Eukaryota; kingdom Viridiplantae; phylum Streptophyta; class Magnoliopsida; order Solanales; family Solanaceae; genus Nicotiana; species Nicotiana undulata. The sequence goes on from ML278448.1 coordinate 96,599, forward strand.
GGGAATTGATTCTTGAGGAGGCCAACAGCTCGCGGTATTCCATCCATTCGGGTGCCGCGAAGATGTATCAGGATTTGAGGTAGCACTATTGGTGGAGGCGGATGAAAAAGGATATCGTTGGGTTTGTGGCTTGGTGTCTCAACTGTCAGCAGATTAAGTACGAGCATCAGAGACCGGGTGGCTTTCTTCAGAGATTAGATATTCCAGAGTGGAAGTGGGAGTGGATCACCATGGACTTTGTAGTTGGACTCCCACGGACTTCGAGGAAGTTCGATGCTATTTGGGTTATTGTGGATTGGCTGACCAATTCTGCACACTTCATTCATGTTTGTATTATTTACACACTTTATTCATGTTTGTACTACCTACACTTCAGAGCGGTTAGCTGAGATTTATATCTGAGAGGTTGTTCGCTTGCATGGTGTCCCGTTTTCCATCATTTCAGATAGAGGTACTCAGTTTAGGAGGGCCGTGCAGCGAGGATTGGGTACTCAGGTTGAGTTGAGCACAACTTTTCACCCTCAGACGGACGGGCAGTCCGAGCGCACTATTTAGATATTGGAGGACACGTTGCGCGCTTGTGTTATTGACTTTGGGGGTTCATGGGACCAGTTTATTCCACTCGCAGAGTTTGCATATAACAACAATTATCAATCGAGTATCCATATGGCTCAGTACGAGGCTTTATATGGGAGGAGGTGTAGATCTGCGGTTGGCTAGTTTGAGATGGGTGAGGCTATAATCTTGGGTACAGATTTGGTGTTGGATGCTTTAGATAAGGTGAAATTGATTCAGGAGCGACTTCGTATGGCGCAGTCTAGGCAGAAGAACTATGCGGACAAGAAGGTTCGTCATTCATCTTACATGGTCGGGGAGAAGGTATTGTTGAAGGTTTCACCTATGAAAGGTGTCATGAGATTTGGAAAGAAGGGCAAGTTGAGCCCTCGATTTATTGGTCCATTTGAGGTACTTCGGAGGATTGGGGAAGGGGCCTATGAGATTGCTTTACCACCCAGCTTGTCAAGTGTGCATCCGGTATTTCATGTTTTCATGCTTCGGAAGTATGTTGGCGATCTGTCCCATGTTTTGGACTTCAGCACGGTTAATTTGGAAGGTGATATGACTTATGATGTAGAGCTGGTTGCTATTTTGGATCGATACGTCCGAAAGTTGAGATCAAAAGATAGCTTCATTGAAGGTTCATTGGAGAGACCATCCCGTGGAGGAGACCACCTGGTAGACCGAGCGGGAGATCCACACCTATTTAAGACTCCAGGTATGTTTCGAGACTCGTTCGAGGACGAACGTTTGTTTAAGAGGGGGAGTATGTAACAATCCGGTCGGTCGTTCCGAGAGTTATAGCCTCGTTTTCCCCATTTCTGCTTCTTTATATGTTGTTCAACTGTGTTGAGTTGTATCGAGTTGGTAGTTTTGGGTCCGGAGTAGTTTTGGAGTGAAATGAGACACTTAGTCTCTTAGTTAGAAAAGTCATCCGAAGTTGACTTATGAGAAACGAATTCGGATTTGGATTTTTATGATTCGATTAGATTTGTTGGGTTATTTTAGACGTACGAGTGTGTCCGGAATGTAATATGGAGGTCCGTGGTAGAATTAGGCTTGAATTAGCGAAAGTTAAAAATTTGGCAATTTTGGTCAGTAGTGGAAAATTAGGTATCGAGTTCGGAATAGAATTCCGGAAGTTGGAGTAGGTTCGTAGTGTCATTTGTGACGTGTGTGCAAATTTGAGGTCATTCAGACGTGGTTTGATAGGTTTCGACGCCGTTGGCGAATTTTGGAAGTTTAGAAGTTCTTAGGCTTGAATCCGAGGTTGGTTTGGTGTTTTGGTGTTGTTTTGGGTGTTCTGAAGGTTCGACTAAGTTCGGGTAGCAATATACTACTTGTTGTAATTTCTGGTTGAGGTCTCGAGGGCCTCGGGTGTGTTTTGGATGGTTAACGGATTGGAATTTGTGAAGTTTGAAATGTTGTTCTGCTGGTGTTTGAGGTTCTGGTGTTTTACGCACCTGCGGATGGGGAGTCGCAGGTGCGATGGTTTTAGATGTGGGAGGACGATCGTAGATGCGGAAAAGGCCAACTAGGTAGTGAGCGCAGGTGCGGAGGAGTTGTCGCACTTGTGAGACCGCAGGTGCGAGTGGTGAGCCGCGGATGCGGAAATGGGCGATTAAGTGAAAATCGTAGGTGCGCTCTTAGGACCGCATATGCGGTTGTGCAGGTGTGAAGATGGGGTTTGTAGGTGCGAAACCCATAGTCAGAAACTATATAAGCCACACTTCGCGAGTTTGGGCCTTTCTTCACCATTGTTGGCCGGTTTTTGAGATTTGGGCAGTGAAATTCAATAGAGAAACAAGAGATATCAGTGAGGTAAGTTATTTGGGTTTATTAATGTGTGGTTTAATGATTTCCCACTGTTTAGTCATGAATTTGGTAGGAATTTAGGGTGAAGTTGAGGGAGTTTTGGAGAGTTTGAGGTGAGGGTTTGAGGGACCAAGCGGAGTTGGAATATGATGAATTTTATATGGTTAGACTCGGGAGTGAACGAGGTTTCTAGTTATGCAATTTTTGACAGGTTTCGAGACGTGGGATCGGGGGCTGGGTTTTAGCCTATTTCGGATTTTTGGCCTATTTATGTAGTTTTTCTTGTGGAATTCGATTTTTTAGCCTATGTTGATAGTATTATTCTGGTTATGGATAGATTCGTAGCTTTTGGAGACCAAGTCCAGAGACGAGGGCATCCCAGAGTAAGATTTTACGATGTTAAGGTAAGTAATAGTTTTAACTTTGGGTTTGAGGGTATGAACCCGAAGAATTTGATATCATATGACTATTTGGAGGTGATACCCATGCTAGGTGACGGGCGTGTAGGTTTACACCGCAAGGGATTGAGACTTGGTCCGTCCCGTGAGGTTGTGAGGACTGATAGCCATTATCTGTGTTTATGTATTTTGCATGTTGTTGAACTTGTCTGCTTTCATGTTATAGATCATGCTTAGGCTTTATTCATGCTCACGTTATTTGCACTCAACCATAGAAATTCTTGTACGTGTTTACCTCAGTCTCTATTATTTTGTTGATATGTTGTAATACACTATTTAGGTCGTGTTCCCTTATTTGTTGAGAAATTGTGAGGCTGGAGAGGTACAAGAATGAGGGAGGCCGAGGTCCTGTTGTGAGATATTTGACTATAGCACGTGAGTTGTTCGTGCAGCACGTGAGTTGTCCGTACGGATCTAGATTATACTATAGCACGTGGTTTTCCGTGCAACACGTGAGTTTTCCGCGCAGATCTAGATATTGATATTATGACACGTGAGTTTTCCGTGCTGCACGTGAGTTGTCCGTGCTTAGCGCTTGGGCTGTAGGAGCCCCTACGGAGTCTGTACACCCCCAGTGAGCGCATGTACCTATTGAGTGTGTGAATTGAGGGCTGAGCGATGGAGTGACATTGCTGTGAGGTTTCATTTACTTTTGTTGTTGCTGCATTTACCTGTTGACTGCCTTGTAGCATTTGCTGATTTATTGAAATTACCTGCTCACTTCTGTTTATTCTTAATTGTGAAAAGAAATAATTGGATTGTTTTGCTTAGCCCGTCACTACTACTTAGTTTCCTTAGTTATTTCTGTTACTACTAAGTCGATTGTACTCATACTACACCCTGCACTTTATGTGCAGATCCAGGTAAGTTAGAGCGCGGCGATCGTTGAGTTCAGGCGGACTATCTTTGGAGACTGCAAGGTAGTTGCTAGCGTCCGCAGAACCTTGTTACTCCTTTTATCATCTATTTCTTCTTGTGGACTGTATCGACAGTTAGACAGTTTATATATCTTAGTTCATAGATTTAGACGTTCGTGACTCAGTGACATCCCAATGTTTGGGGCTCGTTTCCGTATTTTATATATTGTTATTTAGAGTTGGTTTCGTTTATGGAAAATTCAAATATTGGATATGTTTGTATTAAATTCTTATAATTAATTTAGTAGTAATATTTTGGGAAATAGGCTTGCCTTGTATCATGATAGGCTCCATCACGACATGGTTTAGATTTGGGTCGTGACATGCACGACAGAAACCTCGTGCATCACCACAATAAATACAACAACAACAATGACAATAATATATGATACAATTAATAAATCAACTCAAGAACCTTTGATCACAAGAAAAGGTAAAACTAGTTAATAAGGAAGAACCGTAATAAGGAAAACTAGGCATGATAATAACAACTCAACAAGAAAGAAAATAACATGTAACAATAGTCCCACTGTACGGCTAAACATCAAGAACTAACACGAGTCTAATAATTTCACATAAGGGTAAGTTCGCTAAGGCATAGAGCCTTTATGCTTACCCTAAAGTTGAATAATTATAGGAGAGGTACAACCAATTCAACTAAAGGTAGGCAGCGGGAAGATCGCTATAATTTCAATTAAGGGAAGGCATTTACATAACAGGAATAACCACAACTGCAAATGGGGATAAGCAATTAGGGAGAAGGCAATATGGCAATGGAAGAAATAACAGTCTCAATTAAGGCACATATGAATCAAATATCAATAAGAGTGAATCATGAAGCAACTAATTCTAATTAAGCAGGTAAAGGTTAATCTTGTAATTAAGGAAGTAATCCTGGCAAGAACAACTACATATTCAATGAATACCAGAACCTAGGAACCCTAAAAGGCCAATTTTCACAAATAAGTCTGAGCACGTACTCGTCACGTCGCGTACACGGACTACAATCAACATAGAAGACTCAAGTCCTAAGGGTTAGTCCTCCCCCTCCCCCCTCCCCACAAGGTTAGGCAAGATACTTACCTCAAAGAAGACTACCTGGTACTCTAAAATGAACTCCTTGGGTGAAAAGACCTCCGGGAAGCTCAAATATAATCAAAATAACTTCAAAACACAAATAAAACTCATAAGGAACAATTCTGGGTCATAAAGTCTCAATCTTTAGAAAATTTAGAAATCGACCCAAAAGTCGACCCCGAGCCTGCACCTCGGAACCTGAAAAAAATTAAAAAATCTGAACACTCATTCAATTACGAGTCCAATCATACTAATTTCATCAAATTCCGATCCCAAATCGATATTCAAACCCAATTATTCTCTTTAGAAAAGTTTTGGATAAAAAAATCCCAATTCTCCAATCAAAATATGGATTAATTAAAAAATGAACTTCTTTAATCATATTAAAATACAAAAATTATACCTATATACTGACCCCCATGAAAATACGTGAAGAACGCCGTGAAAATCACCTCAATCGGAGCTCTAGAACTCAAGATATGCTCAAAATACCAAAATGACGCGGTCTGATTTTTTTATACTCAGGGATTTTCGCTTTTGGGACAAAATATAACTGCACCTGCGCATTTTACGCTGTCATTTCTGCTTTTCCGGAGCATTTTTCGTACTCGCGGCTCCGCAGATACGGAGCATTCTACGAAGCACTAGCACTAGCACCAACTCTCTTCTTCGACACTAAATAAGCATAACTTCCTCATACGATGTCCAAATTCGACGATTCTTTTTGCTATAGCTCCGTAATTACGATAAGAATCTAATGATTTGATCAAAACAAAAATTGGAGCTCATTTTGTTAATGTAGTACCATTTATGCTTGAAGAAACGACGCTAAAACATAAAAAACAAGCGCAACACAACCCAAACTTTTCTGAAATTCATTCGAGCCCCTCGGGACCTCGTCCGAACATACCAATAAGTTCAATAACCTAACACGAAACCGCTCGAGGCCTAAAACCAAATCAAACAAAGACGAAACTACAAATTGTACTATGAATCGAACTTATGAACTTCCAAATCTTCCAACTTCTAAAACTCGTGTCGAAACCTATCAAACCAACCCAGAATGACGTCAAATTTTGCAGGCAAGTCCCAATTGACATAACAGAGTTGTTCCAACTCTCAAAATTGTATTTCGACCTCGGTATTACCAAATTCAACTATTGGTCAAACCTCTCCACCTTCCAAACTTCAACTTTTCCAACTTTAGCCGAAATGCTTTAAATCACCCTACGGACATCCAAATCCAATTCCGAACACAAGCATTAGTCTAGAATCACCATACGTAGCTATTGAAATCATCTAAAATCCATTCCGAAACCGTTTACACAAAAGTCGAATTCCGATTAACTTTTACCGCTTAAGCTTCCAAAACTTGAATCCTTCTTTCGATTTGGCTCTGAATCATCCGGTAACTGAATTCAACCACGCACGTAGGTCGATATGTAATATGAAGCTGCTCAAGTCCTTATGTCTCCGAACAAAACTTAAATTCTCAAAATGACTAGTCGGGTCGTTACGTCGTAGCTCGATGGTAAATGCATAATTGCCCGACCGGTCGTAGCTCGATGGTAAATACGTAACTGTCCAACCGGCCATAGATCGGAGATAAATGAAGATGCATATAATACTACGTTATGAACATTAACATATTTATTGATGCCTCAATAGATTCGGAACACACTCATGCATGCTTTGAATATCATTTTACAGGAATGAATAACGTAGACATTCTTAACTACTAAGTGTAGAAACATTTATGAAATAACATTACGTTTACGTATCATTACTTGGATCACGCCAAAACAAAAAGTAAGAATTAGCCTTAACATACATTTAGTGACGACTTTATCGAAGGCGACGAACTTGGCCTTCTTCACACGAAATCTCAATAAGTGAAACAAATCAGATCTTTTAACTAGTTAAACCAGTAGATTATTTCACTTCTTAAACAACAAGGATGTCTTCTTTGTTGCCATTTTTGGTTCATTGCAACATATACTTTCTAAAAAAAATCGCTAGCTAAAGAAGATTCTCACTTTCAAAATTATTTCCACTTCTTAACATCTCTACGTTAGTTTATCTTAGTCGTGTAAAGTACATTTAGGTCCTACTTTCCACCTAATTTTACAACCCTTTAGAGTGGATGAGTCATAGGAAGTGATACTAATATACATACACGTATATGACACCTTTACCAAGTATCTTTCCCTTATTCAAACCCTTGATAAGAATATCAATTTATTAGGTGGGACCTACTTAACATAATAAATTAGATTCCCCGTCCCCCTTAATCCTTTCTCATCCATGGTAAGTGTAAATAAATAATAAATCAGTGTATGGTAATAAAATTGGGAATTGAAAGTCCTTTTCTTATACTTTCAAAATTATTTAATAATCAACTCATCACATTTCTATTTTAAAAAAATCACAAGTGCTTTATAAATTTAAACTATACTAATATGTTATAAACATTATGACATCTAGAAAATATATATTATAAAAATTATAATTTTTCCATCCATATATCAAGAGTATAAATTTTTGTACTATTAATTCTCAAAATGGGTAAAAATAACTTTTATTATGAGAAAATAGTTTCTAGAAAGGATAAAAACATAACTTTTCTTATGGGAAAGAAACTTCTTTTCTTATAATACGTAAAATATTATTTAAAAGTTTTCTCATATCATGTGTTTAAGTAAAACTTATCAAAAATTATTAAACTAATAACTTTTGATAATCATATTTATCCAACATTTGCAAAAGAATGTTTCTCTTAAAATAAAGTACCATATCAAGGCAATATATAACGTTTTCGAAATTCAACAAACTTACGGCGTCTTACATCTATAACTTCATGTACGACCTTAATCTCTTCCAACTAACATGGTTTTACTACGATGCATCCAAACACTAAGGTATGAGGTGTTACAATGACACTTTCTCTCATGTGGCCAAGTTGGTCATAGTAAGGTCTCTGATAGCACTAGCAGTATATAAACGTTGGTATTTATATCAAATGGATGTATACAATGCTTTCTTGCAAGGTGATGTTTGTGAGGTAGTGTACATGGAACTGCCTGAATGTTTTAGAAGACAGGGTGATCAGATGGTTTGCAGGTTACTTAAATCCCCATATGGGCTTAAGCAAGCCTCTAGGCACTGGAGCTTGGAGCAGGATTTACTCAGAGTAGTCATGACTATTCTTTGTTCATCGTGAAGAACAAGGGTGGCATATTGGTTATCTTGGTCTATGTAGATGATCTTCTCATTATAGGTAGTAATGCAAATTTAATCATTGAAGCCAAGTAAGTGCTCCATCAGAAATTCAAGCTGAAAGATTTAGGGGAACTCAAATACTTCTTGGGAATTGAGGTTCTTAGGTCAAAATATGGTGTTACATTTAATCAAAGGAAATATCTACTTGAGCTAATATCTGATATGGGCCTCAGTGGAGCCAAACCTACAATCACTCCTATGGAAACCAATATGAGGTTGACCAAAGTGGAGTATGACAAGGCCACTGGCATTATGGGAGATGTAGCATTGCAGGATCCTACTCTGTACCAGAAGCTAATTGGCAAGCTTATGTATGTTATGATTACAAGGTAGATATCAGTTACACTATCCAAACCTCGAGTCAATTCGTGCAACACCCTAAGAGGCCACACTAGGAAATTGCACTTCGTGTGATGAGATACCTAAAGAATGCTCCAGGTCAAGGTGTGTGGCTGAAAGCTGGGGCTGCGAGTGGGTTGAGTTGTTGGTGTGATTCAGACTGGGTTGCATTCCCAAATACACACAAATCAGTCACAGGTTATGCAATCAAATTTGGAGAATCCTTGATATCTTGGAAGTCCAAGAAGCAACAGACATTGTCTAGTAGTTCTGCAGAAGCTGAGTATACAAGCATGGCTTCAACTGTAGCGGAAGTGACTTGGTTTCTAAGTTTGTTCAAAGAGTTGGAAGTGGCTATTCAAGCCCCTTTTACAATCTTCAGTGACAGCAAATCTGCTATGTAAATAGCAGCTAATCCTATGTTCCAAGAGCGTACCACGTATATAGAAATTGACTGTCATTTCATTTGAGATAAGATCAAAGATGGTGTTGGCAAGACATACTATGTGAACACTCGAGACCAATTAGCTGATTTACTCACAAAAGGGTTGTGTCAAGCTCAACACATGTTTCTTCTAGGAAATCTTGGTATGCTCAACATTTTGCACCCTCCAGCTTGAGGGGAGTATTATGACTTGTATTGCTTGTTTGTTTGTTTGTTTGTTTGTATTTGCGCTGTTAGTTTGTTAGTTAATAGTTGGTTAGTTGAAGTTAGCCAGGGTGATGTGGCAGCGTCCCACTGGTTAAGTTAATTAGTGAGTCGGTTAGTGGAGTTCTATATATAACCACCTGCAAAGTCCCTAATGAATCGTATGCTTTCATTTTGTCTAAAAATGGTCTCTTCTTCTCCTCTCTAGAAGCTTCATCCATTAAAGGACTTGTCAAGCTTGAGGCTTCAAATGCATATTAGCACTATTTTAGCAACAATATTTGATTTTTTCAAATATAAAAAAAGACTTAATTACTGTTTTCCTAAGTTGCCCTTGGCATAAATGTATCTATTATATTTTCAATGAACAAACTGAGGTTAATATAGTCAATTTTACTGTTAATTAATGCTAAAAGGTAAATTCCATGATATGTGTGAAAGCAGCCAAAAAATAATTAAAGTGGACCGAAGAGAGTATCAAATGCCACCACCTCCTTTGTTTTCTCATACTAGTAGTACCTTCTGCCATACTCAAACAAAGTCTTAAAGGCAAAATACATATTTTACCCATCCAACTTGCACCCAAATTCCTATTACACACCTGTTGACCACGGGTTTAACTTTACACACCAAACCTTTTAAATGTGTGTCAGTTACTCACTACTTTTGACCATCCTAGTTAATATTCAATATTGTATATACACGCGCTTATTTAAATTAAAAAAATAAATGATTCTTTAATTAATAGTGGACAACCCGACCCTTTTTAATCCCGACCCAAAAAAGATCCGACCCAATCGATTAAAAACAACCCCTCGACCGGATTAACAAACATAATTGCTTACCAACCAAAATGTTCTTCAACCCTAACCTTTGAAAGCGACCTCCGACGAGAACACATATGGTGTTTGTTGATGTTACTTTCGTTATTTTCAGATTAGTATTCTCATTTTATGGTGTTCAATCGTTTTGATTTAGATGGGTCGAAATAGTTAGGGTTTATTTGGGTATTTCGTCAGGAGTATTTTTAGGGATTTAATACATCTTTATGGGGAATCTCTTGTCATTGTCTAGTGAAACCTTTGGATTTTGAGCTTGTGTAGTCTTTTTCTTTCTTTATTGTGTTATATCTTTCTTTATTGTCCATTTTGATTTCTTTATTCTTTGTTTGCATGTGAAATTGAAACTTGTTGTCTGTTTGTTTTTGTGACAATGTCTTTTAAAATTGTTACTTTAAAGTAGTATCACGAGGGTGAGGTAATTATTGGACCTTTTAGTAGATATGTTGGGGCAGCCAATCCTTGACCTTAGACGTGGATGTAGATAGGATTTCATTCTTTGAGATTATGGATTACACTAAGGAGATGAGACTAACTAATGTGGTTGAGCTGTGTATATCCCCGAAGGATAGGATTGACAAACTGGTAAATGTATTGACTTATAAGGTCATTTTAGACATTTGCAATCAGTTAGAGGATGGGGATACACTAGAAATATATGTGACTCATGATGCTCTTTTATAAGTACATGACCCCATTAAAAAGGGGAAGGTGTGAGTAGTAGTAAGGCTTCATGAAAAAGGCCTATAGAGGTCGAATAGGTAGATGATAAAGATTCTGATGACATATACTGGACTTCAGACATTTCTGCTACTTCTGATGGAAATGCTTCTGATGATGTTGCTTCTGATGTTGCTGGGAAGGAAGGAGAAGTAGACATAGATTGGACTTCTGATAGTTCTGATGAAGTTGACTTGAATGAAGGAGAAGTAGACACAAGTGTTCCTGAGGTAAATGATCTCCAATATGATATTCATGAGGAGTTAGGTGAAGGTAGAGAGAAGGTGAAGAGAAACAGGAGATAAAAAAGTGAAAATCCTACAGGGAGGGGTGATATAAACATAGATAAAGCAGGTGTAGACATTGAGTTTGATGAGCTGCGTACATGTAGTAAGCAAAATAGGTGTGAAGGTCTAGTTGGGACTGATGAGCCATACTTTGGAAAAAGAAGAGATTGATCTTTGATCCTACTGCCAAGAAAATAACTTGGGAGTTAGGATTGATATTTGAAAATGTTGACGAATTTAGGAAAGCAGTCACCAAATATGCAATTCAAAAAAGGGTGCAGATTGAGAAGTACATAAATGAGCCACATAGCGTGAGGGTTAAATGCATGGTACCTAAATGTGGATGGCTTCTAGCAGCTAGTAAAGATGGCAGATCCAATAATTTTAAGGTGAAAAAATATAATCCAGTGCACAAGTGTTATCCAACCAACAAGAATAAGTTGTGTAATTCAAGATATCTTGCAAAAAGATACAAGAGCAGAATTATATCACAACCAGGTATGAATGTTTGGGAGTTGAGAAAATTGATAAAGCAAGAACTGGACCTCTATATAGGGAGATCAACTGCCCATGGCTAGAGCTAAGATATTGAAAGAAATCATTGGTGATGTGCATCAAGAGTTCAAAAGACTCTATGGCTATAGAGATATGATTTTGCATACCAATCCTGGGAGTACATCTGTTGTGAAAGCAGAAGATCAAGGTGATGATAAACTGGTATCTTCTAAAATCTATGTTTGTTTACATGCCATGAAATAGGGCTGGCTGGAAGGATGCAGAAAATTATTGGCCTCGATGAATGTTTCTTGAAAGGAGTATGCAAGGGAAAACTTCTTGTTGTTGTCTCCAAAGATGGAAACAATTAGATGTTTCCAATTGCATGGGCAGTTGTAGAGTTGGAGAACACATTCAATTGGACTTGTTTCTGAAGTGTTTGAGTGAAGATTTGGTCTTAGAAGATGGTAAAGACCTTACAATTATGTCTGATATGCAGAAGGTAATATTTCCCTTCAATAACTATTTTCCTTCATTAACTATTTTCAGATAGTAACTATTTTTTGTCATTAGGCTTATTCAGTTTTTAATAGTAATTGTTCTGCTTCAGTAACTATTGTTTTTTTAATGCTTCAGGGTTTAATTAATAATGTAAGGGACTTGTTGCCTGAGTGTGAACACAGGATGTGTGCTAAGCACATCCTTGCAAATTGGTCAAAAGAGTGGAGAGGATTTGAGAGGAGAAATACTTTCTGGAGATGTGCAAGAGCATCTGGTATTGCAGAATTGAATGACCAACTTGATATGATAGACAAGCTTGGGGATGACATATGTTAAAGCTTACTCCACTACAGAAAAGAAACCTGGTGCAGAGCTTATTTCAATTGTGATAAGAAGTGTAATACTATTGACAACAATATGTGTGGGACTTTCAATTCCTGGATTTTGGCTGAGAGACACAAGACAATCATCACAATGTTAGAAGAAATCAGAATTAAGCTGATGATTAGGATAAGTAAGATGAGGGAGCTCCTCACTCTATTAGAAAGATGCCCGGCACACCAAAAAAATAGGAAAAGATAAGAAACTGAACATCCAAAATCTGGAAAGCTTTCAAGGAGAGATATGGAGATGACTTGCTCCCTCTGTGGTGTGTGTGGACACAACAAGAGGGGATGCCCTAGTAAAAAAATAGCTCCTGGAAATGCTGCTGCTGGAAATGTTGTACCAACTGGTACACCTTCATCTGTTGCTGGAAGGGGTAGAGGAATAGGAAGAGGAAGAGGAACTAGTACTACTAAAACATCTAGTTCACAATTAGCAAGAGGTAGAGGAGTTTCTGCAAGAGGTAAATGGGTTGGAAAATATAGAGGCAGGCGAGTTGGGTTGATTCAAGCAAGTAATGGGTTCACTTCTTTAACTGTAAGTGAACTAACTAAAGCTATAATTAGTGTATCTTCCTTTTATTGAATGTAATATTGTAACTAAGTATACTGTACTTTGGCAGAGTGGAGGACAAAATCCAAGGGTCATTAGCATCAGAACTAAGACTAAGAGGTCTACAACTTCAGGGGAGGAATGTGCTTACCAACCAAGAAGTGTCGGCTTGAGGTGGATGGGCAAAAAAGCCATGAGCACAAGACAACTTCAAAGAGGTGCAGCATCACAACACAATCTTAGTCAAGCTAGATCATCATCTCAACCAACGAAGAAGCAGAAAAAGAAATGGAAACTTTGGTTGTAGTTTGAGCTTTATGTTTTGTTAAGTGTTTCTATGGACAACAATGTATTATATTTTGTAAAGTGTTTCTATGGACAACCAAGTGCTATGTTTTGCTTTGTAAAGTGTTGCTATCGACAACCAAGTGCTATGTTTTGTACAGTGTTGCTAATCCGTTTTGGTGTCTACTAATGAACACCTATTTTGTGGAATGAAGTATATTTAGGTCTTCTTTTTATACTGGTATACTTTGGTTATACAAAAGCTGCGTTATCCATGCTTTGTTACCAAAGTTAAATAGGAACATAACACAAGAGAAGACCAACAACTTCAATGAGCTAAATAGGAATATAACACAAGAGCTAGAATACAACAACTTCAAATACATGAACACTCGATGGGGAATATCATTACACTATCTAGCAATGCTCAGAACTGCCAAATACAATGGCGTTAATGAATATTAATCCTAAAATCAGAAGAAAAAGTCTCCTCCAATTTCTCTGTTTTCTAGATTCATGCAAATTCCCTTCAAATTGCTTCTTCTTCCTAAGTAGACCGAAAATCGCTGGCTTCAAGTGTTCATGAATCGGGACATCAAACCATGCGAAATACTTACACCCAATTTTCTTATCGTTATGCAAATCCATAAAAAAATTGAAATGAAGCTTATAAAATCTTGAAACAACAATTATAATAATCTAAGGTTACCTCGTAATTTTTACAGCCGTAGAATCGACGACCAAGGTTATCTGTGCTCCATGAAATTACTAGTTTAGCTGCATCTCCACATCGACAAAATGTACCCGAATTCTCCATTCAATATGAATCCTAAAATGAGAATTGCAAGAAGAATAAGTATCTTACCTTACGTATTGCACTTTAATTGAACAAATATAACGAGCTTCAAATATTAGATGTGGAAGGTGAAAATGGGGTTGGGTTTTTTCTGAAATTGGTTTCTTTTAATATGAAAAAGATGAAAATTGTTGCTTTTAATAAGAAGAAGATGAAGAAGTGGCCGATAGGGTTAGGAAAATGGGCCCAATTTCAGTAATTAGCCGTTATAATTTGTCAGGTGACACAGAAAATAACTTTTCACGATTGATCGTGTTTCACACGTTCTAGAAGCTGGTCAAAAGTAGTGTGTAATTGACACACATTTGAAAGGTTTAACGTGTAAAGTTAAATTCGTGGTCAACAAATGTATAACATGAATTTGGATGCGAGGTGGATGGTTAAACTATGTATTTTGCCTTATTTAAAAAAAATAGTTAATAACCTTGATAATAATACTTATAGTTATAGATAAAATTGTTTGTTTTTTATCACTGATGAAGTGAAAGCTGATTCCCCCCATAAAATTAACCCAATTTTTAGCATACATTATCCGTTCTGTTCAATTCCGTCACACTTGTTGTACCTGTCCTATCCCGATTGTACATTGTAATATAAAATTCCACTATTCACCTCGATGTGCGGTCCAACGCCCAGTTAAAGAATCAGACTTTCGTCTACTCTTTTTGTCAGTAACTGAAAGATTCTTCTCCTTTCTTTAGTGAATAATTCAATGGCAGGCGCAGGAAGTTCTGAATTTGATCCCGAATCTATCATTTCTTACAAATTTCCTGAGGTAAGGTTAATCGTTTTTTACTCTCTCGCTTCTCAAATTTGTTTCAATTTCGTTATTAATCTGTGCGTTTTGCTCTTTACAGACTTTATATACTTATACTGAAAGGTAAGCGACGCATATACTGGTTTTCTTATGGTTTAGCAATTAGGTTTGCGACAATTGGCGAGGATTTAGTAGTAGTACATCTAATTTTATATATATTATAAATATAGGTCGAATCGAAAGGCAGTGGTGCAATCGCACCAGCTGTGGAAGTGTTGCATCCACTGATGAGTATTTGTGTTGTATTTGAATACTGATAGTTGATTTAGGCTTTTATAATTAAGAATGGATTGAATTTTGTTTGGTTAATTTTCCTAATCATTTGAATGATGCTATGTGTAATGGTTGAAATAGGGATGCTGCTATTTATGCGTTAGGCATCGGAGCATGTGGAAATGATGCTGTTGATAATAAAGAGCTCAAATATGTCTATAATGCAGATGGTCAAGAATTCATCCAGGTATATTATTGTTAATTGATATGAAACGATGAACTTGCTTGCAGTAGAATTAGGAGTTTCAAATTGCAGCTTGAATCTAATATCGTTGCTTGTTACAAATGTTTTTCTGCTCTAAAGTAGTACTATCCAGAGGATGTAATCAGTAGCGGGGTTAGGATTTTACAAAAGGGGATTCAGAAATGTCACACGTGGGATTTGGAAAGCAATTTTCGGACTCCCTTTGCCATTTTACTAGAATTTTCCCTCATTTCAAGGGGATTCAAAAGCTTATATATTTAAAAAAAATTACTAGTTTTTAACCTTATTCGCACGGTATAATTTTTCTGCTAAGGGGATTGAATTGCACCCCCTTACTTTAAGCTAGCTCCGCCACTGGATGTAATGATGGATTGGAATTTGTTACAGTAACTGATTTTCATTTCTTTTGCTGGCCTTGATTGTCTTCATAGGTCTTGCCAACTTTTGCTGCTTTGTTCGTTAATGGAGTTGGTTCAGAAATTTCGAAGATTCCGGGCTTGCAGTGAGTAAACACATCCAATATTTGGGGTTATGGGGCGGGGGCGTTCCTTTTCTATGTTTTCTTAACTTCACTAAAGATGCAATACTTTTGAGACCATATAGTAGGAATTTAATCTCTCTACAACGCCAAATTACTTGCTGAAGAACCTCACCTTTTTCTTGCTTTTGCTAGATATGATCCACGCCTTCTGCTGCACGGACAACAATACATTGAAATCTACAAGCCCCTTCCTTCTAGTGGTTGTGTAAGAGTCCTAGCTAATAATCTTCTATTACTTTATGGCAAGATATTTCAATTCTTAATTTTACTTGCAGAAGGTGTCTCATAGAGATGAGGATTAATTGTAATTATGAAGTAACTTTTTCATCATGTAACTAGTAGGATGCATTGTTGTTGTACTGCTGTTTCTTTTTATAGATGTTCCATCAACATAACCACTCATTCCCAACTTATGCATGCTGATGCTTTAGTTAAATAAGCACCTTTTTGTTGAATTCATTTATATGTACATCTCCGAAGCTTATATGTTCTTAACTTTTACCTTTAATTTTTTGGAGTCTTGTCATGTCTACACATACTAGTTCCACCACATAAAGAAACATAATTGAGGGGAACATTCCCGAGACTATTACACTTGAAACATGAGTTAGTTGAAATACTTTTTACAGTTTAATTTTCTTACAAAATGGCACCTCAGTACTTGTCACTGTCCTTCTCTGTTTTTATCAACATTTTTGTCCCTTTTCTTTGTCAACACAGAATAATTTCTTCCCTCAATCTTATTGATGCAGATACTAAATAAAGCGAGTGTTGCAGGATTTCATGATAAAGGTACGATTTTGAAGAGAAAACACAAAAAACAAATGAGGACAAGACTTATTTTAGCTTAAAAAAACAAGAAAATGTAAACAAAAACGAAAGATATGTGAAGAACGATATAAACAACTAGACGTGAAGGCTTTGAGCTTGAGGCAACTAGTTTTTGGCAAGTCTCTGCTGTTGTACTAAAACATTTCTTTACTAGGAGGCAGCACAATTGGGTCGAGGAAATATGATTTTGAAGCTTAACATTCATTTTTCTTCTTGAAGTAGCTAGTGGTTTTTTGAAGATGATTACAATAAATAAAAATGTTGTTGTGTCATTTGATTCTTGAGGTAGCAAGGAGAAAAGAGGATATTTATTGATTCATTGTTGGTTTATGGCAGGTAAAGCAGCTGTTCTTGAAATTGAAATTGTGAGTTGCGAGAAAGAGTCAGGTGAACCCCTATGCATGAACCGGTAAGTTCTAATTTAACTTATAGTTTGAAGCTATTATTTTACAGTTAATAGTAGTAAATATGATGTCTTAATTGCAGGATGTCTATTTATTTGAGAGGTTCAGGTGGCTTCTCAAAGTCATCTCAGCCTTATTCTTACTCTAGAAATCCAAGTAATCAGACTGCTTTTCCTAAAATCCCCAAAAGTCAACCTTTTGCTGTTTTCGAGGAATGTACACAAGCATCACAGGTAGGTTACTTTGATGCTTCCAAGTCTATACCTAGACTGGTAATTCATATATTTTCTTAATCCTCTTTGTAGAGCTTTAAAAGTTTGCAATATGCTAACAATGGAATTTTTTTCTTTTATAATGACGTGATGCAGGCTTTGCTGTATAGGCTATCTGGTGATTACAATCCCTTGCATTCTGATCCTCTGGTTGCAAGTATTGCAGGGTATGTTTACCATGGATATTTCCATCCTTTTGCTGAATAACATGTCCTGCTATTTGCAACTAACTGATGATTGTAAAATACAGACTTTTCCATGAAAAATAAATAGTGACAATTGTTAGTGGATGCATGATATTTGGGGTTGAACCAACCATCCATATACCACAAAATAGGAAGAAAATTATCAAACTGAAGATAGTGTCTTCACAGTACTAAGCATGTTTCAGCAAAGACATGCTAGGAAAATTGTGCTTTGGTTTTTTTTATCTTTAAAGGAAATATGTCCGAATTTTAAGTAAGCCTACTTAACTGAAGATAGTTCTCTAACTTCTACAAATGTTATGTTATAGCGAGTTAAGCAGTTTGGCCCTTTGAGTTTACCTATCTGAAATGTTACCAGCGAACCCCGCACTAGATTTTTAAATAAAAACTATATATCCAGAGTTACCAATTGGAATCTTTTGGAATTTTCCCAAATGCCTAAGTCCTCCTGTGCTAAAAACACTTTTTGTAATCGCAACGAAAAGAAAAAACAAAGGCACTCTTCCTTCCCATCTTCAGGACTTGACTTTCTTCTTGGACATTCCCTGAAGGATACAACGCTTAGACATATTTGTACATACATTTTTTGAATAAATTTTAGAATCTAATAACACCACGAAATTCAAATCTAGACTTGGATACAATGCTTAGACATATTTGTACATTGTGTATGAATTTTGGCAATCCTTTTACTTTTTACCTTTTGCTCTTCGTGCTTTGTCAATTAAGCTCACACTAATGGGCTTGGTGGAAATCCATTATGTAACTTTAAGACCATAGCCTGATATTGAATGGTTCTTGAAGGTTAATTAATTCTCATGTTATTTTGCCTTTACACCAACTGATTTGCCCTTGAGGCTTAGTTGATATCAACATTGATTGATTGATTTTTGCTTCTGCTGTCCTGAACTTGTGTCATTGTCAAACATCGTTATGTTTCTGGTGCTGTTGATGCAGCCCAAATTACTGTCTTTTTGTTAGGTTTCTTGTAATTAAGATGTTTATTATCTTTTGCTGCACCTATGCCCAGATTTTCTCGCCCGATACTGCATGGGCTGTGTACACTTGGATTTGCAATTAGGGCTATCATTGGACGTATTTGCAGAGGTGACCACACGTTGATCAAGAGCATATCTGGCAGATTCTTGCTACATGTCTATCCAGGTGAAACCTTGATCACAGAAATGTGGCCTGAAGCCTCGAGGTATGTTAGTTTAGTCCATATCACATAGTAGGATTCAGTCCATCTAGTGGTGTTTAGCACATTAAAAGGGGTTTTGAATGTGCAGAGTCATATATCAGGTGAAGGTTAAAGAACGCAACCGGGCAGTGCTTCTGGGATTTGTAGATCTTGATCGTATTAATTCGTCTCTGTGAGTTCTCATGGTGTTTCCTAGGAGAGGGCACCTTACTCAATAATTTAAGTTTGTATTCCTATGTCTAACTAAAATACATTCTTGTACTCAAGCGATATTGAGGATCAATAGGCCTATGGCAACTAGCTCAGAATTAAGGCATTGATTGTTGTAAATATGTATGATGAATAATGGGCAATAATGTGACATACACGTTTATAGAGACTAGTATAGTAGAAAAGTTAGATCGAATTATGATTTTTAAAGGTATTTTGAGACTACAACCGTCTACACCTCTTTCCGTTTTTCTTTTTTTGTGCTTTTTTAAAACTCTTTATTATTATTATTATTATTATTATTATTATTATTATTATTATTATTATTATTATTATTATTTCCTTGTGGTCCGGCCCTTCCCCGGACTCCGCGCATAGATGGAGCTTAGTGCGACGGGCTATTTTTTTTTCTTCTTTTTAATATCTTTAAATGTCTAGCAGCTTAGAGCCCGTACCTGATAAGCATTAGGTGCTGAAAAGCACTTTTAAGTGTTGAAACTGATTTAATAAATAAGCAGTTACGTATTTGAATACAAGTGCTGAAACTGATAATAAATTGCTGCAGTATTTGATAAAAAAAATGTTGTTAAAATGACTTAAATAACCTTAGAACTGTTTACACTTATAATGGCGTAATTTTTTCAAAATTTTAGATTCCGGATAGATTCAAATATAAAATATTCTATTTGTCATTTTATTTTAAATACAATTGTGATTAGATAAGATAATTTTCATGCTAAATATAATTTATTTTATTATAAGAATATAATCATAAGTTATACTAATAATTAATAAAATAAACCTAAATAGGGCAAAATATTTGAAGAGAAACAAACATTGTCTTCGTCAGTCGTCACTACAACACTTAAAAAGTAATACACAAAAATTTGATATGTCCTCGTTTATTATATATAGTTCAAAAATTAATACACAATTATATAGATACAAATACACAAAGTAATAGAGAATTTGTTTATCTTAAATAGTCAACGAGAATAACAGACTTGAAGAGGCGGGGGGGGGGGGGGGGGGGGGGGGTTAAAGAAAAAAAGGGGGGGGGGGGGGGGGGGGGGGGGGGGGGGGGGGTTAGGTTGAAAAAATATGTGAGGCAGTGAGTATCGATGTAGGAGTTTTGTTCTAAAAAAGATTATTTTATCAATAAAATAGTAATATTTTGGTCAAACTTAAAGTGCTTATAAGCTAAAAAAAAATTATAAGCCAAGGGTGACTAGCTTATGGCTTATTTTTAACTTATAAACACTTTTGATATTTACCATGATAAGCCGAAAGTGCTTATAAGATGGTTTACTCTTGGCCAAACACCCTCTTAGTTTACTACCATCCGCTTCCTTTTTCCTTTCTTTGGCCTTCTGTTTCTCATTTCCCATCTCCCACCTTTGGTTTTGGCTACCAGTCTTTTCTTTTTGTCCATTTATTGTTCTTTCTATTTCTTTTTTCTTTGTATGTACACTTTCGAAGACCTCAAGAAAAAAGTTAGAATACATATTAAAATTAGATAATTGCAATGGGAAATATATTCAACTATGGTAAACTAATTTAATCAACCAAAAATAATAATAATGAATTATGATATTTTTTTCTCACCACATATCTAATTGATTGTAGTGATTTTTTTCAAGTAGTTAGCATTTTGTTTCCATTTTTTTAACTTACAGATAGAGGAAGAAATGAATGGAGTTGAACTTATTTGGACTCAAAGGCCACTTTATCTTTGCCCCCAAGGGTGTGGCCTAGTAGAAGAGAACCATACAGTCTCAGATTTATATTTCTGCAAAGTCAAAAATATTAGGTAATTTTTTCTCGTCTATCCAAGCCTTGGTGGATAAAGTTATTTGGCGACAGTTATTCTGTGAAAGTAGTCGAGATGTGTATAAGCTGTATCAGATATCACGATTATCAATAACAAAAAAAAGGTCCCTCTATCTTTACGAATAAAAAGCCTAATAAAGCAAATTGTTAACTCAAAAGTCCAAAATTGATAATAGAGAATTTTGAATCGGATAAACCCAAAATTGGCCGATCAAACGCATTTACACCCTTTCGGTTGTTGCAACTAAAGATAGATATACGTTCAAGATGTTATTACATTTACGTGCTTCAAATTCCGAATACGTCTCGATAATCAATACAATTATCGGTTAACTCCAGGAGCAGTCTAACTAATTTTGTGGTCTAAAGCCAAACTTTATAAGGGGTCTTCACTTCTTTTATGAAGTCTATTTTTCTAGTTCTTTTTAGATGCAAAGTTATTAATACAACAATAACAACAACAACAACAACAACAACCACCACCACCCAGTATAATTTCACCTAATGGGATCTGGAGAGGATAGAATCTACGCACCTTACCCCTACCCTGGACCCCCTACCCTTCCAGGATAGGGAGACTGTTTCCGATAGACCCTTAGATGCAAAGTTATTAATAATTTTCTTATAATCAATTTCTCCTAATAAGTTTCTCAATTGACAATATAGCTAATCCATTTAACGTCTCTCGAGACATTGTTGATTTTAGGTAAGATTTTATTAATTTAATTTTGAAAAAATTCTTTTCACTAAAGCAACGATAACATGAGTTATTAACATTATCCTATAAGCAATGTAGGCATTTGGAGCCCGCAAGGGTTGGGTAAGTAGTATGGGAGACCTAGGATCCATTCCTCTCACCAGGAGCCTCCTCAGTCAGAGCTCATCGCATCGAGTTTGCCTAGTGTAGTTTATATTTTCTATGTGGTTTATAAGCTATTGCACAGTCAGCAGATTACCAGTGTGCACCGAAATGATAGCGGCTGCGATTTCCCTAAGAATTTTCCAAAAAATATATAAAATATAGGAATAATCACATCTTTTTGTTTGATTGAGTATATTAATAAGTTATGTTCTAATTGTCCTTTTTTTCTTAACACTTTTAGTTCAGAAAATAAATCTAAACCATCAATACCGGATTGATTATTATGCTTTAAGAAAAATTCAAGATTAAGACAATATTTTTCGAACTTTTATCATATACTGATCTTAGTATTTTACCGCTAAATAGAAAATCAAAATACTTTCACATGCTTCGAATTGCTCAAATCTATTTTGAAGTGAAAAAATAGCCTTGTCTACTATGTATAAAAAGTAATGAACTCTAAATGACTCTGCGAGAGATTTCGAGATTTCATTATCAACATTCTCAACAAATTATTTCTTCCTATGTATTCACACGTTTCTTATGAAATTCAAGTTCGATACTTATTTGAAATGCGACCTCCTTGGCAGAAATTATAGCAGATGCAAATCCTTCTTCTCTATATTTGTTAAAGAAAAAATCAAACCTTTTAAAAAAAATTATATATTGCCTATTAGGTGTAACAAAAAATAGGCCCCCCACAAATATAAGACCTAAAATAGTTGCTTTATGCTTTAGGGAATGTTGATGCAGGAAGTGCGAGTTATTACTTATCCTTCGCGCCAGCTGAAGGTTCATGAGAAGAATTACCTTGTGCACGACTTAGAGTTGGCGGCGATTGTTCATGCTCTGAAGATTTGGAGGCACTACTTGTATGGAGTATCCTGTGAGGTTTATACAGACCACCACAATTTGCAGCACTTATTCAAGCAGAGAGATTTTAATTTGAGGCAGCGCAGATGGCTTGAGTTGTTGAAGGATTATGATATCACCATTCTCTATCATCCGGGCAAGGCAAATGTGGTAGCAGATGCCTTGAGCGGAAAGACAAAGAGTATGGGTAGCTTGGCCTACATCGCAGCAGAAGAGAGACCACTAGCCTTGGACATTCAGTCCTTGGCTAATCTCCTGGTGAGATTAGATCTTTCGGAGCCTCGTCGAGTTCTTGCACATGTGGTTGCTCAGTCTTCGTTATTGGGGGAGATTAAGGCTCGGCAGTTTGATGATACGTGCTTAGCAGAGCTTCGGGAGACAGTGGTCCAGGGTGGGGCCAAGGAGGTTACTTTGGGCAAGGATGGTGTTCTGAGACTTCAAGGTCAGTTGTGTGTTCCTAATGTCGATGGACTGAGGGAGAGGGTTTTAGAGGAGGCCCATAGTCCACGGTATTCTGTTCATCCTGGTGCTACGAAGATGTATCGTGATTTGAGGCAGCATTTCTGGTGGAGGCGGATGAAGAAAGACATTGTGGAGTATGTGGCTAGGTGTCTTAATTGCCAGCAGGTCAAGTACGAGCATCAGAGGCCAGGAGGCCTATTTCAGCAGATGCCCATTCCTGAGTGGAAGTGAGAGCGCATCACTATGGACTTCGTGGTTGGGTTACCTCGGACTTCGTGGAAGGTTGACGCGATTTGGGTCATTATGGATCGATTGACCAAATCGGCGCATTTCATTGCGGTGGCTACTACTTACACTTCTGAGAGGCTAGCCCAGAGATAGTCTGGTTCCGGTGTCCATTATATCAGATCGAGGTCCTCAGTTCACCTCGCACTTCTGGAGGGAATTGCACAGTGAGATGGGCACCCAGATAGACCTCAGCACAACATTTCACCCTCAGACTGATGGTCAGTCGGAGCGTACAGTTCAGATATTGGAAGACATGCTCAGGGCTTGTGTGATCGACTT
Organism: Nicotiana undulata; assembly: GCA_005239495.1. Taxonomy (NCBI): domain Eukaryota; kingdom Viridiplantae; phylum Streptophyta; class Magnoliopsida; order Solanales; family Solanaceae; genus Nicotiana; species Nicotiana undulata. The sequence continues at coordinate 120,164 of ML278448.1, forward strand.
TGGGGGTCAGTGGGACCAATTCATGCCTTTGGCCGAGTTTGCTTACAATAATAGTTATCAGTCCAGCATCGAGATGGCTCCATTCGAGGCCTTGTATGGTCGGCAGTGTCGTTCTCCTATCGGGTGGTTTGAGACTGGTGAGGCTAAATTATATGGCACTGACCTGGTAAGGGATGCGTTGGAGAGAGTGAAGTTGATTCAGGAGAGGCTCCGCACAACGCAGTCCAGACAAAAGAGTTATGCAGATCAGAGAGCGTGTGATGTAGCATTTATGGAGGGAGATAAGGTTATGCTGAAGGTATCACCGATGAATGACATTATGAGATTCGGGAAGAAGGGCAAGCTGAGCCCAAGGTTTATAGGCCCTTTTGAGGTGTTAAGGCGAGTCGGAGGGGTTGCTTATGAGCTAGCTTTACCTCCCAGTTTATCAAGAGTTCATCCGGTCTTTCATGTATCCATGCTCCGGAAATATCACGCCGACTTTTCTCACGTGGTGGATTTCAGCACTATTCAGTTGGATGAGAGGTTGGGCTACGAGGAGGAGCCAGTTGCTATTATTGATAGACAGGACCGCCAGTTGAGATCCAAGAGAGTTTCTGTCGTGAAGGTCCAGTGGAGAGGCCAACCAGTCGAGGAGGTGACTTGGGAGTCCGAGGAGGACATGCGAAGCAGATATCCATATCTATTCAGCACTTCATGTACGATTCTAAACCCGTTCGAGGACGAACGTTTGTTTAAGAGGGGGAGAGTGTAACAACCCGACCGGTCGTTTTGCGTTATCGGGTCCCGTTCCCCCAAATGAGACTTCCCATAGCGGCTTCTTATGATTCGTGACTTGCGGGGGCGGATGGTTCCGGTTTTGGAAGTGTTTAGAGTGCTATAGAAATACTTGGTTCCTTAAGGTTGGCCTTTTAGGCCAAAATTGGCTTAGGTCAACATTTTGAGCAAACGACCTCGGAATCAAGTTTCGATGGTTCCAGTAGCTTCGTGTAATGATTTCAGACTTGGACGTATGTTTGGAGCGGGTTTTGGATAACCCAGGAGCGTTTCAACGCCCAATATCGAAATAGGAATTTCCTCAAGTTTGAAATTTGGTTTGGAACGTGTTTTTGAGTTATCGAGGTCTGAATGGAATTCAGAGACCGAAAATAGTTCCGTTATGTCATTTATGATTTTCTTGCAAAATTTGGTGTCATTCCGAGTAGTATAGGTCGGGTCGACGCATTGATAACAAATTCAAGAACTTGAAGTTCTTAAGTTTTGATTCTAGGGGTTTTGAGGGGTGATTTTGAGTTTTGAGTGTTCCGAAGGCTCGAGCGAGTCCGTATTATGATTTGGGACTTGTTGGTATATTTGGACGGGGGCTCGGGTGGGCCCAGGTGCCCCTTGGGCACTAAACGAGACCAAAAACCAGCTGAAAATGCAGCTGGTGCACCTGATCTGGTGCGACCGCAGGTGCGGTTGCCCAGACGCAGGTGCGGAAACTAGTGGCCAGGCCATTCCTCGCAGGTGCGGACCAAGTTCCGCAGGAGCGGAGCCGCATGTGCGGTCTCCACTCCGCAGGTGCGGCCCCAGCCTCCCTCGTCCAGTTCCGTAAGTGCAGGCTTTTGCTCGCAGGTGCGGTCCTTGAGCCGCAGGTGCGAAAACACTGTAGACAGTGTGATCTTTTAAATACAGGAGTCTTCATTTTCATCTCCATTTTTCATCCATTAAAAGACCTTGAGAGTTTTGGACAAGGACTCCACGACCAACCACTGTAAGGTAAGTTAATTCCACTCTAAAGTTAGTTTAATTCATGAATTACTAGTTAAATTACCTACTTAGTTAGTGAAAAATCAAGATTCGGGTAGTAACCTAGGGCTTGTGAATATTTGATGAATTATTTTCTATGAATTCAAGTAAAAATTGTATATTAACGATCCTTAGGCTATGGTTGAGTGATTCCTTCGAGAATTTTCGGAATTCGAGCGTGTGGGCTCGGGGTTGAATTTTGGGATTTCTTCAAGAATGATGAATTTATTGAATAAATAGGATAATTTCCATACTTTGAACATGAATTGATATAATTGTACAACATTTGGCTAGTTACGAGTCCTCGGGGGTAGAGTTCAGAGTTTGGGGTGCGTTCTTGGTCCGGGAGGTAGATTCGGCACGAGGTGAGTCTCCTTTATAACCTTGTAAGAGGGAATGTCCCCATAGGTGATTCATATGCTATGTGTAATTTTTTTGGGGGCTACGTGCGTACAAAGTGACGAGTCCGTACGTAGCGACTATTATTGTTATGTTCGGGTAGTGAGGACCACATCATGCCTTATATTCTTCCTTGTAATGACATATATGTTATGAACTCATGTTATGCGTAGTATGGTTTCTCTAAGGTTTCATGGAAATTGATAATTTGAAGGAATTGGTTATGGGAAGTAATTTGTTTTTTAGAATATTGTGTGTGCATGTGACCTCTTCGCAATTTACATTCGACGAGCGGAGTGTGATTTCCCCCCACTCTCATGGGAGCGGACCGTATGCCACGGCGGATTGAAAGGTGCACTTATGGTACGGGCCGTACGATCCTCGGCAGTGCACAAATATGATTAATTTGAGAGATGCACTTGTGGTTCGGGCCGTTCGACCCTCGACAGTGCATATGTGAGATTGTACTATGGTAAGGATGCACTTATGGTACGGGTCGTTCGATCCACGGCAGTGCATAGATATTATCTTTACGACTCTAGCCGGTTGTCTTTATCCTGTATGCGCATGAAAAATGTTACTGTTTTCGTAGGCATTGATTTGAGATATATTTGGGGGGAAATGAGGTAGTAATTGTTTACTTACGTTCAATATATACTTGGATTTCTGTGCCCCATATGTACTTGTTGTTTACTGTCTTACATGCCTACCACTTTCATTATACTCTGTTATACTATATTGTTGGACCTTAGTGAGCGTCAAGTCGACCTCTCGTCGCTACTTCTTCGAGATTAGACTGGATACTCACTGGGTACATATTTATTTATGTACTCATGCTACGCTTCTGTACTTAATTGTACATGTTCTGAGGCTGGTGCATCTGGTTATCATACCGGAGCTAGATTCTGATATAGTGGACCTGACTTCACGGGGCGAGCTGCTTCTCCTGACGATCCTCAGCAGCACCATCGAGCTTCTTTTGCTTATCTTCCCGTCTGTTTATTTTAGACAGTGGAATTGTATATATTTATATTTTGTACATCCAGTTAGTATGCCCGCGGTAGTCGTGACACTAGTTTCTGGCACACACGTAGTAGTCATTGTGAATTACGGTCTGTACACATATGTATATTTTTGGACTCACGCCTCATCATGACTGCTTTTGTTTAAAACCGGTTAATCACCCTAATCGGCT
>ML278449.1:0-49738 GCA_005239495.1 Nicotiana undulata
GAGCAATCGAGGTCAATCTCATTGGATGGCCATGAAACGAGTTTTGGGGTATTTAGTACATACGCAGGACTTTGTTTTACACTACAGTAAATATCCTGCAGTCATTGAGGGATACTGTGATGCAAACTGGATCACCGGATCAACTGATTCCAAGTCCACAAGTGGATATGTGTTCACTATTGGTGGAGGAGCAGTATCTTGGAAGTCGTCCAAACAAACTTGTATTGCTCGCTCTACAATTGAGGCTGAGTTCATAGCCTTAGATAAAGCCGGTGAAGAAGATGAATGGCTCCGGAATTTCTTAGAAGCTATTCCATTTTGGCCCAAACCGTTGGCACCAATATTCATACATTGCGATAGTCAAGAGGCAATTGGAAGGCTAGGGAGCGTTATGTATAACGGTAAATCTCGTCATATACGACGAAGACATAAAACCGTTAGGCAATTACTCTCTAGAGGAATTATCACNATGCATACATTGCGATAGTCAAGCGGCAATTGGAAGGGCAGGGAGCGTTATGTATAACGGTAAATCTCGTCATATACGAAGAAGACATAAAACCGTTAGGCAATTACTCTCTAGAGGAATTATCACGATTGACTATGTAAAGTCAAGTGATAATGTGTCGGATCCACTTACAAAAGGCCTAACTAGAGATGTAGTTGAGAAATCATCAAGGGGAATGGGACTATGGCCTAGAACAAGTCATAGTGGCGGTAACTCTACCTAGAAGACTTGAGACCCCAAGATCTAGGTTAAAGGAGATCAAACAAAGTCATTAATGATGGTTCAACATTGTCAACTAAATGTTTTGGTCCATTCTCGTGATGAGACAATGTTCAGTATCAAGGATAAAGCATTAAGGCTTTTTAATGATTTCTAAATTTGATACGGGGTATATCAAATAGTGTATCTACGGGATGACACGTTTAGGAATCACCTATGTAAGTGTGAAGTGTTAGTCGCTTCAAGGTGAATTTTGCAAGTCCAGTTCTCTATGCACTTATGAAACCAGGCGGTGTTCATGGCTGAAACGAACACAACAATAAGAACCAAAGACGGTTAAGGATTGGTTGTGTGACTTGTGGTTGTCTAGGTATACACCAAAGTTCGACGGTTCAAAGATATCAAATCTACCGATTGATCGAGTATATCCGACATAAGTTCACTACGGAAAGTTCAAAGGGAAACCTACTTATCCAGATGCAATTAATCCTTGCTTGCAAATCACATAATGTTTCCTGCATACTTCTGTGATATAGCCATTCCCCATTCATGTGGGGGATTGTTGAGATTTTTAAAGTAATTAATGATATATTAATGCTTAAAATGGGTGAATGGGATATGGAGGGGAAAAATGAAATATTTGAGTAATATTTGAGTTTCCCTCCTTAATTGTCCCACATAGGAAGAGGAAAAGACTTTTGATGGGTATATAAGTAATTGCTCTTCTTCTAGCTAATAAAGAGTTGAGAAGAAAGCAAGCCTCGCGCCGTCGTCGTCGTCGTTGCTCGCTCGACCTGGCTCGGCCTCGGCCTCGGCTTCGGCTTCGGCTTCGGATTCGGATTCGGATTTGGATTTGGTCAAATGATTGATCGAGAGATTACCTCGGCTACGGCTTCGGCTTTGGATTCGGATTAGGATTTGGTCAAATGATCGATCGAGAGATTATTTTTTGGACCAAATTTATTTGTTAATAGTAAATATTAACAGAAATGTTATTAAATATTTGTTTTAATAACAAAATATTAATATTAAAATAAATATTAATATTAAATCCATTTCAGTTATTATCCAGAATTTAGTTTTCTGTTTTGTAACAGAAAATTAACTACCCTTCAATTTTCCCTCTTTATTATTGAGTAAATAGCCAATTATGTCATGGCATTTACTTTATGGGCGTTTTTGCAAAAACAGCCATTATGAAGAGTTGCACCTCTTCAGATTTCAGCCCAACTTTGGCTATAAATACAAGTCCATTCTCTCAGATTTTACATACTAATTTCTGAGTTCTCCTCCTTCTTTCTGCATACTTTCATCTTCAAAGAAAGCAAGTAAGTGTGATTTGCTACCGAACTTTGAGTTCGCTGAAACACTGGGGTTTGAAGTACCACTACACCAGTGTGAAATTTGTTCTATCCTGGGAGGAAATAATCCATAACCTTGGGTACTAGGAGGGGATTAAATTCCTTAAGGAAACACCGTGAATTCAGTGGGCTCGGATTAAGTTTCCATTACGTTTACATTTCTGTTTATGTTATTTTATTATTTCCAGAATTGTTTACAAATATAGATTTCTAACAGCTTCTGCCTTCCATAAAAGCACTCCGGTTCTCAGCAATTATTGTAGGTAATACTCCTTTTAACCTATTACACAATATTTTGGAAATCACTTTGTAAACTGTGTTACAACACACTATAGGTCTATAGTCTCTCACCTCATCTGCATGATTACTCTTTGGAACAAGAGTTATCATTGTGTTGTTTATGATCTTGCGAATTTTTGTGTTTCAAAGAACTCAAGCACACTCTCGACTAAGTCTTGTTTCACCACTGACCAACAGTCTTTGAAAATTTGGCTTTCATAGCCATCAGGCCCCGGAGACTTGTCCCCTGCTATTGACCATAAAGCCACATTTACTTCTTTTTCAGTGAATTGGGCTTCCAGCCAATCTCTCTGTTCTTGTTGCACTATAGGACCTCTTCGAACAATATTGCTACAAACATGTTGTCTACCTTTTTAAGAATCCCCTAATAGTTCCTTGTATAATCTTATAAAGGAATTAGCAATCCCTTCCGTATCTCTATTGTATGTATCTGCCATGTCGAGTCCTTAATGGAGAAAATTCGATTGGCATTCCTTCTAGATTTTATCACATTATGAAAGTACCTTATATGTTGGTCACCCTGCTTCAACCACTATATCTTACTCTTTTGTCTGAAGAACTTCTCCTTAGCAACCTTCTATTAATACTTTCTTGCAGCAGTCTAATTTCCTCATTGATTAATTCAGCATTCCTTGGATCTTTTTGGATATTCTCTTGACACTTTATCAATCTTGTCACTGCTATTTCTGCTTTCCCTTCAACATCAGATAATTTTTCCTTGTTTAATCTTTGCAGTATAGTTTTTGTTTTATTCAGCTTCCCCACAAGTTTATACATTTTTGTGCCTTTCAGCTCAATCTTCCACACTTCTTGTACTCTTGGTTTGAATTCTGGTATTAGGCTCCACATATTAAAGTATCTAAACTTCTTCTTGTGTCCTGTATTCCCCCCTTCCCAATTTATTATAGTCGGACAGTGATCATAGATGCCTTCACTCATGAAGTGTACTTTTGATGCTGGCAAGTCTGTCATCCATTCAGTATTTATCAGAACTCGATCTATTTGCTATAAACTTTGCTATCTTTCCCTGTTTATTGTTCCATATGAAGAATGCTCATGAAGATCTAAGCTCCTTCAGTCCAAATACTTCAATATACTGTCTAAATTCTCTTATTTCAGCAATTGTTACTTTACTTCCTATTATTTCCTCCCTATTAAGGACACAATTGAAGTCTCCCATAAAATCCCAAGGGCCATTTATCTGAGAGCCTATCTGGTTTATTTATTCCCATATTTTTCTTCTTGTTGCTTGGTCATTATATCCATACACTAATGTAATACTAAAGTTGAGCCCTGCCCCTCGATGTTTGACCTCACTGTGAATTAGTTGTTCTGCCACCTTCCTTATGTTTACCTCATATAGTTGAGGTTTCCTCAAAAGCCATATCCTCCCTCCTTGGTGCTTACCTAAATTTGTAGTAAAAAACTAACCTTGACAAAGATTAAGAGAAGCTTTTTGTGCCTTAGCTCTCTTTATCTCCGTTTCTAGTAATCCTAACAAGCCAACTCTTAGATTATGGATAAACAGATTTATTTTTCTCTGTTTATCTAGCTTATTTAGACATCTAGTGTTCCACAATCTGATCCTATCCATTAGGGTTGGGGTTTCCCCCACCCTTGCCATGTCCTGGTCCTCCCTCAGCTTCACCTCCTCCAGGGTGAGGGGTGTAGCTATGCCTTCTTTTTTGCTTTTCTGGCCTGCTAAGGCAGCAAAAGAGTTCCCTGTATTGATTTGTGTCTCTCGAACGACAATTCCACTTCTTGCATTACCTCTTTTGTGGTAGAAGTTTTCTTTTCTAGGCATTACCATCACCTGTTTCCCTTCCCTTTGCTTGTTTATCTCTTCATCAGTTTCCTTCTTGCTCATCTCTGTGCTCCTTTCTTTGTGATATCCTTTGCTTGACTCCTCTAGCCCAGTTTCCATTCCTTCTTGTCTTGTTGGTGCCTTATTGATTGTCTCTTCTCTGATGTGCTTTCTGCATTCTTTTAGTTCATGCCCAAATTTTTTTCATTTGGTACATAAGATTGGCTTCCACTCAAACTCCACGTCTTACTCCACAATCTTACATGCTCGTTTTCAAACATAATTGTAGCTGGGAATACCTTGTTGACTGGTACTTCCACCAATACTCTAGCGAATTTCATTCGCTCCTTCATTGTAATAGCTTTATCTACTTTCAAGGGATTGCCAACCAACCCTGCAATTTTTGCTAAGGCTTGTTTTTCCCAATACTTCACATAAAGTCCCGGGAGTCTGATCCAAACTGGTATGCTATCCATAATCTCTTTCTTCATTTCTATTTCTGGTTGCCATGTCTTAACTATAATAGGATTTCTGTCGAACATCTGGACTCCATCCTCTACTACTTTAGTGCGACTTTCGATTATGTGGAATCTGACCAAAAATACTCCTCTATGTACTTGTGCAACTTTATCAATTCTCGAACCTCCCCTAATTCTGTTAAAGTATCCTTCAATGACTATGAGATGGATTTGATCCAAAACATAGCATACAACCCATGTTTTCCAGTACTCCACTTCCTCATGGATATCCTCCAAATTTATTTTCACATTGCTATTTATAGGTGTTTCTCGTGTCGAATCCTCTCCTTCATCCACTGGAATATTACCTACAATCTTACTCCATGATGGTCTAGCTTCTAGGGTTTGAGTCTTACCCATTGCAATAAGTGCATTTTCTTCCTCCTCCGCCATATCAGCCCACAATAGTCTACTTGCATCACTCCGCCCCTCCGCAATTTCATCATGTTTCCTCACTGATGTAGCTATTGGCGTCGCAGTTGCCGATACTTGAGTCATATATCTAATGGTACAATTTCATGAATTACGTTCAAATTTTTCACTTTCTTCGAATCTTATGTCCGTGGAACGCCTTTTCCTCCTTGAACTTGGCTTGGATTTACCCCTTGAGTGCTTTGCCCTCTCACTCCAGTCTTCGATTTCCTACCCATGTTCAGCTTTAACTGAGAGGAAGTCTAATGAGTATTTTGTAATGTCTGTACTATTTTCTAAAGCAAAGAAGAGCGTATTTAGTTTAACATTTGCCCTATTAGTTTTTTAACTTTGGCAAAAGTCTTTTAAAATGTCCAATTTGATCTTAATGAGGGTATAATAGGATGGAAAAAAAAGAAGAGAAATGTTAATTTACTGAAGGTGTGACAACTTAAACTTTAGTAATATCTCGTCATTGATATTACCGAAGATATAAACTCGATTCGTTACTGAAATGGTCTAGCCTCAGCTGTTTTCTTTCATGGTCTAGCCTTATTCAAGTATGCAATACTTATCTTTTGTTAGGTACCGTTTTGGATTTTTTGTTAAAATATTACGAGCTGTGACTTCTCTAAATTGGGCGATTTCTTAAAAATGTCTCAAGCTGTACCACAATTCTCTAAAGAGTCTGTTATTTCTTTTAGAATTTAAGTTAGATACATTAAAATGTGAATTTTTCAACAATATATAAGTAAGAGTAGTGTAAGACTAAAAGGAAGAGGACTAAATGTTGAATTTTGTTACGAATACATTGAATTATATATGAATATCTAGTAATTAAGTAGTTTATAGCATTCCCAAGAAACTTTTGAGTAGCTTTTAAGTAATCGACACAAAGAGCTTTGCAAGCAAGAAGCTTACGAGTAGCTTTGCGAGCAGCTTTGCAAGTAACTTTGTGAAGAAGCTTCCAAGCAGCGGCGATATATAGTATATTAGTGACGGTTCAATTCCCATAATTTTTAGGTGCGGAGTATAATTTTGTATATAAAAATTAGATAAACTTTTTTTAAATAGTAAATATAAACATAACTTTATAAAATATAATAAATTTAATACTAATACTTTAAATTTAAATCCATATAATTTAAATTTTTAATCGACCTTTTACTTCCAAGTAACTTTGCAAATACCTTTTGATTTACTACTGATAGCTTACAAACAACTATGTTCTCCTATAAATATAATTCAAAGTGAAATAGCATATTATTTTTCACTTCAGTTATTTAAAAGGATTGATACTATTTTTTTATTAGTCAGTTAAAAAAATTGTTAAAGTTTAATATTTCCTTTATATGAAATATTTATAGTTACAAATATTATGACTGGTTTAAAATTATAAGTTTCAATAATTTTAACGGCACATAAATATTACTCTTTTTATTTAATTTATGTGAACATATTTGACTGGGTACGAAGTTTAAAAAAATTAATTTTTTTTTGAATTTGTGATCCTAAATAAGTGGAAAAAGAATTTAGAATATTTATGTCGCTATAAAAACTTATTATTAAGAATAAAATTAAATAATTAAATTAAATTATTTTTAAATTCAAATGAAAAAAAAGAGACATTCTAAACAAATCAAAAATTGGTCTTTCAATTCTTTTTGAAACGTACAAAAAAATAGGTACGAAGGGAGTAATAACTCATTTAAATCACACCTTTCAAAATCATATTCTATTTAAAATTCGTGCCTAGGACCATCTTTTTTATTCTTTTATTGATGAGAGTAATTGTGCACGAGGATGTCGGGTAGTAAAGTAGAATGTTACAGCGTTTTTTACTTGCTGCACTAAAGATGAGAAAGAGACACGTAGTATTCCAAAAAAAACCATGCAACATTACACGTATTCATCTTTAATCCAGCAACACCCCCTAACGTGGGCATTCAAATTCAACTTCCTCAAAACTCTCTCCTCCTCATTCCCTCTTAATTTCCACCACCACACTTATATAGCTTTACTCTCATCCACTTACATAGGAAGAAAAAAAAATGAATATTTTCGCTATTACTCTTGTATTAACTACACTTGTAACAGCAGGGGTGTTTTCTCCAATCCCAGAAAAGAAAGAAGAAGTTATAGTCAAAGAAGGTCATAGAGTTGTAGTTGTTGAATATGAACCAAATGATGGAAGTACCAAGGTCTCGATTTCCCAACAAGAAACAGATCAAAAAGCAACAACTGGGTATGTTGCAGATAAAATATCAGATACAGCAGAAGCAGTTAAAGACAAAATCAAAGAAGCTACATCCATTGGAGAAGATGTAGGAAAAGAAAATGGTGGGGTTCATAATCCGACTGCTAGAGAACTTGTTTGTGATGCTTTTGGAAAGTGCAAACATAAGATTGCAAGTGCACTAGGTGGAACAAAAGACTCTTCTCTTTCTGGAAAGATGCATGAAATTGAAGAAGATGCAAAAAAGACTGTTGAAAATGTTTACGAGAAAGTGAAAGATACAGTTGTTGGAAAAGCGCATGAAGCTTCAGAAAAGGCAAGTGAAGTGAAAGAAAAAGCCAAAGATTCTGTTAAGGAGATGGTGGAAGAAGTGAAACGAGGTGCTAAAGAGACTGCTGAGAAAGTGAAAGAGAAAGCTGGAGATGTGGTTGACACAACAGACACGCTACAAGGTGATGTGAAGAGAAATGCAACAGAAGATCTTGATTACATAGAAGAAAAAGCGAAAGCAGCAAAAGATGCAGTGGAAGAAGATGAACGTAGGCTTAAAGTGGAAGGGAATAGAGACTATAAAGTAATTCGGAGGTTCTTTCTTGATGTGTCGGCATACATCTTCTCAACCAAGAATATTAGATCTTTAATGGGAATGATTCATTTTCTTGGCTTTTCATTGTCTTATGGGGTGTGTATCTGGGTGACATTTGTCTCCAGTAATATTTTGGCAAGATCAATGCCAAAGCAGCAATTTGCAATGGTACAGAGCAAGATTTACCCTGTTTACTTCAAGACTATGGCGTATGGCATCGCCGCAGCGTTTCTCGGCCATTTCATGAGCCAGAGGCATCGATATTATTATGCGAACAGGGCTGAAACAATCCAGGGTTCCCTTTTTTTGGCCACAATATGCATGACTTTGATCAACTGGTTCTTCTTGGAGCCTCGAGCCTCTAAGGTATGCGGTTATTTCCTCTGTTTTTCCTTCTTAATTATGTGAACTCACCTAACCTAATTAGCTTCCTCATATCCGTTTTCGGATGCATACAAAGAATAGTACTCCCTCCGTACTAATTTATCTTTGACTGTATACGGAGTTTTAAAGAAAATAAAGGTTTTTGGAATTTGTAGTCCTGACAATTGTTATCATCAAATTTAGGAGAGTCATTCTTTTCTGAACAAATAATTTTAGATAAATTTGACATTTTTGGTCCGTTCGAAATTTTAGTCTTTCAACGAAAAAAGGTAAGTATTTGATATTTAGTGTTCCCTCTCTGTTGTAATTCACGTGAACTATTTTTTTAGTCCGTGTTAAAAAAAAATTGACTTTTTTTCATATTTAAAATTTGTTTATCCTTATGCAATAATTTATATTTACATAAAATATGAGTGTTATTTTACGTTCAAATTTTTTTTCTTTTTTTCCAACTCCGTGCCTTATTCCATGCCTTTATAATAATTTAAATTTAAAAAATTTATTTTATCTTTAATGGAAAGATTTATATTCACACAAATATCAAAATTTTATTTTGAACTAGTAATTTCAACTCACATGTCTAGTTAAAAAAATTGTGGCGGAGGAAGTACCGTTTAGTGAGCACGTAGAGTAATATGTCCTGGTTCAGCCGAAGAGCAGAGATTTATATGTGAAAATATTTAAAAGAAGATCAAAACTATGTCCTGTATAGGGCAAGTTATTCCAAGGATATATATTCTTGGTAAAATAATGGTAATGATTTTAGCTAATACCTCCCAACCATACACATTTCCCAAATTTCAACTCTGGATAATCCACCCGATCCTTTGAACCAAAAGTGTTAAACCCAAAAATAGTAGTACTACTTAGTTTAGGTTCTTTTGTGATGTGGTATTGCAATTTTGCAGGTGATGACAGAGAGAATAAAACTGGAGAAAGAGGAAGGAAAAGGAAAAGATATATTTAACGTAGAACCAAGCACGTCAAGCGTGGACACAATGAAAGATCCAACAGGAATAAGAACAGGCAAACAAGCAACAAGTAGTGAAGGACCTGCAGAAACACATGACCAAGGGTTGTCTGAGGAAGCAGCTAGAATTAAACCTCAAGTTGAGAGATTGAGTCAGAAACTAAAGAAGCTGAATTTCGTCTCATCTTCTTTCAATCTACTCTCACTAATGGCTCTTAGTTATCACCTTGTTTACCTAAGCCAATTAGTGCATGCCACCAGTTATTAACACAGCAAAGCTCAGACAGCAACAGCCAAACTACTAGTGTTGTCTCTTTAATATGCTGAATTTCTGATTTTTAAATGCATGTATTGAAAGAATAGTTCTTGTGTTACAATTTTTTTTCCCGTCTTTTTTTAAGAGTTATATTCTTCTGCTTCATTAATGTAGAATCTGGATTCGAACTGTCAGTATTGTTGTGAATTTGTGATTGAAATATTTTTCATGAGTTTCTTGATGACTTTTAGTATTGTTTCGATTTTGTATTATTTTTTGTTCGTTTAACATTATTTAACTTTAGAAATACCTCTAAAATCTCTTTCTTTTTAACCGCTGTAACATCATCTGGTTATCTCAATATGTAACTACGCAAATATTTTTTTAAATTATGTTTAACAATAAAAGAACTTCATATAATAATATGTTAAAAGAAAAATCAGAAGAGATTCTTTTTATCATGTTTCTAACGATAAAAGTATGCTTTAGATAAATATTAATTTACGGAACATTGACGTGATGAATTTGTTATTTAATGCCTTCATTTCTAATTTTCTTATCAATGAAGAGAGCACGTAGTTCTATCTGTAGGAATGTGTTACAAATACAAAACATATTACTTAACTGTTAATGCCACAAGTGCAATTCTGGAATATTATGCAAATTTTACCATTCGAACTAGTTTTGTTGCATAGAATATAAGGGAGGCAAAAAACAGCGCTAACATCCTATGTATAGTAAGGGGTCTTTTCAATTCAATTTCCCACTTGATTTCGGACAGCCGTCAAAAATAGTTGCATTCCATTACAGGCTATTATAGAAACATATAATTTTTCAGGTGTTAAAGAAAGATATCGAATCGAAAGCGGAAGTACTATCCAAACTACAAGAGAGGGTTGTACAAACTTGGAGGGAGGTCTCTAAAATTATCTCAATTGGTTACAATAAAAAGGAAATTAACATCTAAAATTATCTCAATTAGTTACGGTAAAAAGGAAATTAACATGGACGCAGAGCAAGAATTTTAGGTTGATGAGTTTGAGATTCTAATTGTTTTAAGCTATTCGGTTTTAAAGTAATAATTTATATATTAATAAATAAATTTAGTCAAATATAAAGTTCGAATCAAACTATCACAGAAACCACTCTAGCTCCGCTCTGGCATTCTGTTACCATTTTCGCTTTTAATTCATCAAAGTCACAACAAATATAGCAACAAGAAAATAACGAGAAAATTAAAGAATTTAACGATCAACAGTACTTATATAAATTTGCTAAGTAATTGTGTCACGATCCAAAACCCCGTCGTGAAGGTGCATATCGTGGAACTAGGCAAGTCAACTACTCAACCATTTCATTACATCGATCAAAAGCTTGAAAAATACGGAAGCAGTTAAATTTAAGGAATACCCTTTTACAGCTTGTTTGGATGGTCGTTACCCATTGTATTGTATTGTATTGTTACTTTAAATACGATGTTTGGTTTAGTTGTTATTTAAATTTTATTGTATCGTATCGTTAAATCCGTCGTTACGTAACGACGAAATGTGCCACTTTATGTAACGACCGATTTGGTGTGGTTGCGCCGTTATCTTGTCTTTTTATCTCATCTCATCCTTCACTATTATTAAATAATTTTATTTTATCATTTACTCTATCTATTTATATATTAAATTTATTTTGTATTATAATTTTTCTTTACAATATTGCAAAATTTATTCTTCATATTGCTGGTGCATGATATCATGAAACAACAGCAAACGATACAATCTATCCAAACATTGTATTCATCAAACGATACAATACAATACAATACGTTATGAAACGATGTGAAACAACCATCCAAACAAAGGCTTAAAAGCAAATAAGAAAAAGGTAATCTCAATACAAAATCTCTCCCAAAACTGGGGCATCATCGAGTACATGAGCATCTAAATAGGAATATAGTCTAATACAACATCTAGAGAATAAAACTGAAATATCAAATGAAGATAATTTTAAACCTGTCATAATATTTGTAACTATAAATACTTCATGTAAAAGAAATATTAAAATTTAACAATTTTTTTAACTGACTAATAAAAAAAATAGTATCAATCTTTTTAAATAACTGAAGTAAAAAATAATATGCTATTTCACTTTGAATTATATTTATAGTCAAGGTCTGCGCCAAGCATTTACCTCGATAATCTCCGATAGTCTGAACTCCTCAACTCAGCAGCCATCGTGACCGAAAGCACCTGGATCTGCACACGAGGTGCAGGGTGTAGCGTGAGTACAACCAACTCAATAAGTAACAAATCTAACATTTGGACTGAAAGTAGTGACGAACTCAACCGGTACAGTTCAATATAAAAATAACAGTGCAGAAACGTAGACATGCTTTCAAGTTCAACAGTTAAACTCAATACCAATAAGATAGATCAATTTTGAATAATACGAGGAATATAACTTCTCTACATATTCATGCCAATGCACATGTTGTATGTGATGCACCATGATAAAAGCCTCGTATACGCACGCTCTCGGAATGCTCAGTCACTCAGTACTGTATATGGTCAATCCAGCCCAGGGAAGATCCATCCCGGAATATATACATCAACTAACCGTCAGTCACTCAGTACTGGGTAGGGCCAGCCCAGCCCGTGGGGAAGATCCATTTCCAGGTATAAATGATTCAGACAAGATCCATGTCCAGGGAAGTTCCTCCCTCAATATAAATCAACTGCGCTCCTTGGGGGTGTGTGCAGACTCCGGAGGGGATCCTTCAGTCCAAGCACTATCAAAAGCTAGATCTAAGCATAAATTAGTAAAACCTGCTACGACGTGCAGCCCAATCCCATAAATGTCGCTCATAATTAGGTCCTCGGCCTCACTCAGTCATCAATCTCTCCAACCTCTCTCTCACGAGCTCACAATGTCATAGCCCGACTAATGGTATGATGCATCAAAAAAAGCAACAAAGACTGAGATATGTATGTGATGAATGAATTAGTACGAAATTTCAATGACATCAATAAGTCAACAGCAAGAAACGACCGCTATGCGTCCCCAAGAGTACCATCATATAGCCTAAACATGATCTCTAGCATGATTGACAGCTCAATTACTTTGTCACATGATGAAAACATGTATATCAACAAGATAAATCCACTATACAGTTCCAAGGAATCGACCAGGTCAAAATTTTCACGGTGCACGCCCGCACGCCCATCATTTGGCAAGTGCGTCACCTCGACACCAATCATATAACACGGAATTCGGGGTTTCGAACTCCCAAGACCAAGTTTAGAAGTGTTACTTAACTCAATCCATGAAAATCTCTACTCCGACACACATTTGCCTCGCGAAATGACCTCTGAATGCCTCGAATCTAGCCACAAACATTGTGTTACAATCAACACGGACTGAAGGAATTAATTCCAGAAGAAAAATACTAAGTTATAACTCAAAAGTCAAAACCGGCCCAAAGCCGACCCCCGAGCCCATGTCTCGAAATCCGACAAAAGTCACAAAACTCGAAAGCCCATTCAACCACGAGTCCAACCATACCAATTTTACCAAAATCCAACGCTAAATCTCTACTCAAATCCCAAATCAAACTCTCCAAATCCCTAGCCTCAAACCCCCAATTTACACCTTAAATACACACCAACTAGGTGGGAAAATCAATGGGGAAACAAGATTATTGATCAAAAATGAGCACAAGAGACTTACCTCAAGAAACCCCTCGATAATCCTCTCAAGAATCGCCAAAACCCGAGCTCAAAATGTTAAATGAACTTGCGAACCCTTGTATTCAACTTTATGTCCAGCCTTTCCGCTTCTGCGGGAACTTAACCGCATCTGCGGTGTCGCAGAAGAGACCAAAATTCTGCTTCTACGGTGAACCACTGGAGCTGGGCCTCCGCTTCTGCGGTCCTCACCCTCGCATATGTGCAACCGCAGGTGAGGAACTCCCTATCACACCTGCGAACCCTTCGCTTATACGCCCATCACGCCGCACCTACGACCACTGCCCTTCCCAGTCTTGGTCGCATCTGCGCTCCTCAACTCGTACCAGCGATCAAAGCTCCACAGTTGCGGTTAAACTAGCAGACTTCAGCTACAGTAGTCCTTCAAACTCCATCTTTGATCCGAAAACCATCTGAAATCACCCTGAGGCTCCCGGAACCTCTACCAAACATACCAATAAGTGTAAAATATATGATACGAACTTAGTCGAGTCCTCAAATCACCTCAAACAAATTCATAAACACGAATCGCACCACAATTCAAGCGTATTTAAACTAAGTAAATTTCAACTTCTACAAACGACGCTGAAACCTATCAAATCACGTCCGATTGACCCCAAATTTTGCACACAAGTCACAAATGACATTAAGGACCTACTCTAACTTCTGGATTCGGAACCCGACCCAATATAAAAAATTCCACTCCCGGTCAAACTTTCCAAAATCCAATCTTTCGCCACTTGAAGCCTAATTCCACTACGGACCTCCAAATCACAATCTGGACACGTTCCTAAATCTAAAATCACCCAACGGAGCTAACAGAACCATCAAAACTCTATTCTAGAGTAGTTTAAACGTAAGTCAACATCCGGTTAACCATTTCAGCTTAAGCTTTCAACCATGAGACTAAGCGTCTCATTTCCTTCTAAAATCCCTCCGGACTGGAACAGACTACCCCGACAAGTTACATAACAGCTATAAAGTACAAGATGAGCAGTAAATAGGGGAACGGGGCTACAACTCTCAAAACGATCGGCCGGGTCGTTACATCTTCCCCTTTTTTAATAAATGTTCATCCTTGAACGGGCCTGGAAACTTACCTGAAGTCTCAAATAGCTGTGGATATTTACTCCGCATCTCCCACTCGGTCTCCCAAGTAGCCTCCTCAACTGGTTGACCTCTCAACTGTACCTTTATTGAAGTTATGTCCTTTGACCTCAACTTTCGAACCTGCCAATCCAAAATGGCCAACGACTCCACATCATAAGTCAAATCACCATCCAACTAAACCGTGCTGAAATCCAAAACATAAGATGAATCGCCGACATACTTCCGGAGCATAGAAGCATGAAATATTGGATGCACACTCGACAAACTAGATGGGAAGGCAAGCTTTTAAGTCACCTCTCCAATCCTCTGAAGTACCTCAAACAACCCAATATACCGAGGGCTCAACTTGCCCTTCTCCCCGAACCTCATAACGCCATTCATGGGAGAAAACTTGAGCAAACCCTTCTTCCCAACCATGTAAGAAACATCACGGACCTTCTTATTGGTCTGTCTAGATTGCGCCGTGCGAAGCTGCTCCTAAATCAATTTAACCTTGTCCAAAGTACCTAGAACCAAGTACCCAGTAGCCTAGCCTCACCAGGCTCAAACCAACCCACCGAAGATCTACACCATCTCCCATACAAAACCTCATACGGTGCCATCTGAATGCTCGATTGGTAACTGTTGTTGTAGGAAAACTTCGCGAATGGCAGAAACGGATCCCATGAACCCCCGAAATCAATGACACAAACGCGTAGCATGTCCTCTAAATAGTGCGCTCGGACTGTTCGTTTTTCTGAGGGTGAAACGTTGTGCTCAACTCAACCTGGGTGCCCAACTCTTGCTGCACGCCCCTCCAAAACTGGGATGTAAACTGCGTGCCCCGATATGAAATGATGGACACTGGCACACCGTGAAGGCGAACAATCTCTCAGATGTAAATCGCAGCCAACCGCTCCGAAGAATAAGTAGTCCCAATTGGAATGAAGTGTGCGGACTTGGTCGGCCAATCCATAATCACCCGAATAGAATCAAACTTCCTCGAAGTTTGTGGGAGCCCAACTACAATATCCATGGTGATCCCCTCCCATTTTCACTCTGGAATATCTAGCCTCTAAAGCAATCCACCCGGTCTCTGATGCTCATACTTTACCTACGGACAGTTAAGGCATCGAGCTACAACCCCCATTATATCCTTCTTCATTCACTTCCACCAATAATGCTGCCTCAAGTCCTGGTACATCTTCACGGCATCCGGATGAATGGAATATCGTGAACTGTGGGCCTCCTCAGGAATCAACTCACGTAGCCCATCCATATTCGGCACACAAATCCGACCCTGTATTTTCAATACCCCAGCATCCCCAATAGTAACATCTATGGCATGACCATGTTGAACCATGTCCTTAAGGACAAGCAAATGAGGATCGTCATACCGGCGTTCTTTGATGTGATCATATAAGGAAGATCGAAAAACCACACAAGCTAGAACCCGACTGGGTTCCGAGACATGTAATCTCACGAACTGGTTGTCCAAGGCCTGAACATCAACTGCAAGTGGTCTCTCACCAACAATAATGAATGCAAGGTTACCCAAACTCACTACCTTATCAAGGCATCGGCCACCAGATTGGCCTTCCCGGGATGATACAGAATAGTGATATCATAGTCCTTTAGCAGCTCCAACCATCTCTGCTGCCTCAAATTCAGATCCTTTTGTTTAAACAAGTGGTGGAGACTCCGATGATCTGTAAACACCTCACAAGACACACCGTAGAGATAATGCCTTTGCATGAACAATGGAGGCCAACTCTAAATCGTGGACAAGGTAGTTCTTTCCATGGGGATTCAACTAACGTGAAGCATAAGCAATCACTATACCTCCCTGCATCAAGACACATCAAATACCAATCCGAGAAGCATCACAATACAATGTATAAGAGCCTGAAGCTGAAGGCAAAACTAGAAATGGAGTTGTGGTCAAGGCAGTCTTGAGCTTCTGAAAGCTCTCCTCACACTCATCTGACCACCTGAAATGAGCACCCTTTTGGATCAATTTGGTCAATGACGATGCAATAGACGAGAAACCCTCCATGAAGAGACGGTAATAACCGGCCAAGCCAAGAAAGCTTTGAATCTCCATAGTTGAGGATCGTCTGAACCAACTCTAAACCGCCTCTATCTTCTTCAGATCCACCTGAATCCCCTCGATGGACACCATGTTCCCCAATAAAGCCACTAAACTAAGCCAAAACTCACACTTGTAGAACTTGGCATAAAGTTTCTCCTCCCTCAACCGCTGCAACACAACTCTCAAATGTTGGGTATGCTCCTCCTGGCTACGAGAGTACACCAGGATATCATCAATGAACACTATGACAAACGAGTCAAGATAAGGATGAAATACACTGTTCATCAGATGCATGAACGTTGTTGGGGCGTTGGTCAGCCCAAAAGACATCACAAGGAACTCATAATGACCATAACGGGTCCTAAATGTTGTCTTTCGAATATCCGAGTCCCGAATCTTCAGCTGGTCAAATAGATCATCAATGTGCGGCAAAGGATACTTGTTCTTGATTGTAACATTGTTCAATTGTCGTAATCAATGCACATCCGCATAGTACCATATTTTTTCTTCACAAACAGAACTGGTGCATCCCAAGGCGACACACTAGGCCTAATAAACCCTTTATCAAGAAGTTCCTGAAGTTTCTCCTTCAATTACTACAACTCAGCAAGTGCCATACGATACGGTGGAATAGAAATAGTTTGAATGCCCGATACCAAGTTAATACCAAAGTCAATATCCTTGTTGGGCGGCATGCCCGGCAATTTTTGCAGGACACATATCTAGAAAATCTCGCACCACCGGAACAAAATGATGAAAACACAGATATCAACAAGATAAATCCACTATCAGTTCCAAGGAATTGACCAGGTCACAATTTTCATGGTGCACGGCCTCACGCCCGTTACTTGGCATGTGTGTCACCTCGATACCAATCATATAACACAAAATTCAGGGTTTCGAATCCTCAAGACCAAGTTTAGAAGTGTTACTTACCTCAATTCGGGAAAATCTCTACTCCAACACACCTTTGCCTAGCGAAAAGGTCTCTGAATGCTTCGAATATAGCCACAAACAATGTGTTACATTCAACACGGGCTAAAGAATTTAATTCCAGAAGAGAAATACTAAGTTATAAATCAAAAATCAAAATCGGTCCAAAGCCAACCCCCGGGCCCGCGTCTCGAAATCCGACAAAAGTCACAAAACCACAAAGCCCATTCAACCAAGATTCCAACCATACCAATTTTACAAAAATCCGACACCAAATCGCCACTCAAATCCCCAAATCAAACTCTCCAAATCCCTAGCCTCAAACCCCTAATTTACACCTTAAATACACACCAACTAGGTGGGAAAATAAAATTATTGATAAAAATGAGCACAAGGGACTTACCTCTAGAAACCCCTCGAAAATCCTCTCAAGAATCGCCAAAACCCAAGCTCAAAATGTTAAAATGAAGCAAAAATTGCGAACCCTTGTATTTAATTTTTTGTCCAGCCTTTCCGCTTCTGTGGGAACTTAACCCCATCTGCGGTGTCGTAGAAGCGACCGAAATTCCGCTTTTGCGGTGAACCACTGGAGTTGGGCCTCCGCTTCTGCGGTCCTCACCCTCGCATATGCGCAACCGCAAGTCCGGCACTTTCCATCGCACCTGCGAACCCTTCGCTTCTGCGTCCATCACGACGCACCTGCAACCACTGGCCTTCCCAGTCTTGGACGCATCTGCGCTCCTTAGCTCTCACCTGCAATCAAAGCTCCACAGGTGCGGTTACACCAGAAGATTTCAGCTACAGCAGTCCTCCAAACTCCAACTTTGATCTGAAAACCATCTGAAATCACCTTAAGGCCCTCGAGACCTCAACCAAATATACCAACAAGTCTAAAAAACCACGATACGAACTTAGTCGAGTCCTCAAATCACCTCAAACAACTATAGATACACGAATCACACCCCAATTCAAGCCCATTGAAACTAAGGAAATTCCAACTTCTACAAACGACGCCGAAAGCTATCAAATCATGTCTGATTGACCCCAAATTTTGCACACAAGTCACAAATGACATTACGGACCTACTCCATTTTCTAGAATCGGAACCCGACCCCGATATCAAAAAGTCCACTCCTGGTCAAACTTTCCAAAATCCAATCTTTCGCCTTTTCAAGCCTAATTCCACTTCGGGCCTCCAAATCACATTCCGGACACGTTCCTAAATCCAAAATCACTTAACGGAGCTAATAGAACCATCAAAACTCCATTCCAGAGTCGTTTACACATAAGTCAACATCCGGTCAACCATTTCAACTTAAGCTTTCCAGCATGAGACTACGTGTCTCATTTCCTTCCGAAATCCCTCCGGACCCAAACTGACTACCCCGGCAAGTCACATAAAAACTATAAAGTACAAGATGAACAGTAAATGGGAGAATGGGGCTACAACTCTCAAAACGACCGGCCAGGTTGTTCCAAATTGCTTAGGTGAGGCAAATCAAAGGCCATTCGATGGTGAGTTGGTGCACGGATTGACTCTCACTGTTGGCATTCCTTTTGGTATAATGAATAAATTTAAAATCAAATATCTTGCAATAATCAATTTATTTTAGTATTAACAGCTTTACAAGTATTTCATTGTTTTAACAGAAAACTTTTAGTCTTAATTTTTTTTCCAGACATATGAACTACTTATTCTGTTTCTTACACTTTCGTTCAAACATTTAACCGCTTATTTATAAAACTAATAGCAGCACTTAAAAACTATATTTCAGCATTTAGTGCTTAAATATTTGTCATTCAAGTTGAAATGTCTAGCGGATCTTCGCCCTACTATTTTTCTTTTTTGGATTTTTTTATTCCTATACACTATATGAAACGTTATTACCAAAAATATTCGTGTTTACATAATTACCCACCCTGAACACGTTTTGTCTACAAAATCTATACAATTATTTAAACTAGAATCCTTTTTGCAGTAACATTCTTTTTTTAGAAGCTGGATTTGGGATAGTAAACGATTCTACCGAGCTTTTTGTAACGCATTAATCATCATAATTAAGCCTGCAATTATTCTGTTTTTCTCATAATTTCGATACTCTGCTTTTCGAATACTCTATTTTTCTGTCTATTCTGGTTTCACAACCAAAATCGAATCAATTATCTACAACTGAACTAAATTACGTGCAATAATGTCGATAATAGCTATTATGCTTCAGCAAAATGATAATAGGGATAGCTTTGGGAGATACTGAGACTTTCATATCGACGGAATTGTAGTCAGTGAAGATGCAAGTTATAGCCAATTGAATTTTGCAATCGCAGAGCATCTAATGATCGATACATCAGAAAAAATTATTGAAATCAAATACATTGTCAACGAACATTGTCCTCCAATGAAAATTCAAAACGATATGGGAATTTGAGTATACATGGAGACGAAAAAGGAAAATAAAAGTTTAGGAATGTATCCGCTATGTATAACAGTGCGTGATTTCATTTTGGAATGCAGTATCTCTAATTCGAACACAATTGCAGGTTTGATCTGTTATTTCAGTGGTGATCTTTGTTTATATGACATGCGTTCTACACTTTGCTACAAAAAAACTACATAACAAGTGTAGTTCAATTGTTATGAATATATAAGTATTGAATTTCACGTGTTCTACAATATTACTACAAACTATTTATAATATATGTCATAACTGTATTTCGCTTTAATTTATTGCAGTTTTATCTGGAACATTAAAGTTGATTGATATGCCAACATCTCCGGTGATAGTGGAATATGAAAGTATTATCATAACAGAACATACGCCTAGTGCTATTGAAGTAGGCCAAGTATACAAAGACAAGCAAACAATTGTTAGTGCAATGAAGCACTATTCTGTCATGAACAAGTTTTAATTTAGGGTGAAAAGGTCTAGTGCTAGAAGGTAGGAACAGTTCAATGGTCAAAAATTATGTCTTTGTTTAATTTATAGTTTATTTGTATTTTTGTTGTATAGTTTGTAATATCATTGTATACAACTTGTAGATAATTTGTAGTTTTTTTTGTATATAAATTGTTAAATATAAGGTTTTTATGCTTAAACAACCTATTATTTTGTATCTACATTTTCCATACCATTGTTTAAATTATTTTTATTCTGTAGCTATTGCCTGGTATGTGTTGGGGACAGTTGTACGTGGCACTTCAAGTCCACCAGCATAAATGATTCAGCAATGTTCAAGGTTCAAAAATTCAACAGCTTGCACACATGCTCTTTGATGGATAATACATACATACAACGCAAATCTACTACCATGGTAGTTGGTAGCATGGTTATACCAAAATATGCGGATCCTAAGATAATTTACACACCAAAAGACATACAAACTGATATATTGTCTGAACACGGCGTGGATTTAACATACATGCAAGCTTGGAGAGCAAAGGAAAATACTTTGGAATTTTTGAGAGGTCATCCTGCTGACTCCTACAGTCGATTTCCTAGTTATTTATATATTCTGGAAAAAACTTATCTGGGGTGGGTAGTTAAGTTGAAGAAGATCGGCGATGACTATTTCTTGTACGCATTTGTTGCAATTAGTACGTCAATCAAGGGTTGGGAATATTGTAGGCCAGTTGTAATAGTTGATGGGACCTTCTTGATGTCGACATATAGGGAATAATGCTAACAGCTAGCACAATGGATACAACAGGTATTGTAGATTTATTGTAGATATATTGTTGTAAATTAGTTTTTTGTATGTATTTTTTTCCTCTACAGTTTTATGATGGAAATTGAATTCCTTTTTGCCACATATGATAGGTAGCATATTACCACTGGCATATGTTGTTGTTGATTCAGAAAATGACGCATCATGGAAGTGATTTTTTTAGTAATTCAGACATGCATATGGTAAAAAATCAAATATGTGTGTTGCTTCGGATCGGAATGAGAGTATCTTGAAGGCGACATCTATTGTTTATACCGGCATGCCACATTATGCTTGCATGTGGCATATTTGGACAAATATAAGGCCAAAGTTCAAGAAGGGTCATCTAAAGGTAAGTTAATTGTACTTTGTCACGACACGATCATACACCCTTGATGAATTTAATGAAAGAATGTCAAAGATTGAAGAGATCGACACGCGTGTTAAAGCATACTTATATGATATTGGCTATCACAGATGGTCTTGAGTTCATGCTATGATGAACAAAACTTGTACTATGATATCAAACATTGCAGAGTCATTGAATGCGGTAACAAGAGATGCAAGAGAGCTGCCGATAGTAGAACTATTAGAGTACATGAGGACTATTCTTGAACACTGGACTAATGAAAAGTTATTGAAAGCAAACCTTGGAAAAAGATACAACAAAGAGTTGGAGGACAACATGACATTGTCGCAAAAGTTGAGAGTAAGTTATATCCAATAACATCGGATCAATTATTCCATCAAACTAAATACATACAGACATTGTAGATAAACTGTTGAATAATTGTAGTTGTTTTGTATATGTTTCTGATAATTTATTGTGTGCTTGTAATGAAATTGTAGGTGAGGGCTTCAACAGATCACATCCATACAGTGATATATGGTGTGAAGCGCTATATTATTTGTATTCAAAACAAGAGATGTAGGGTGTGTTTGGTACGAAGGAAAATATTTTTTGAAAAATATTTTCCAATTTTTCCATGTTTGGTTGGCTTAAATGTTTTGGAAAACATTTTCCTTATCAGCTCATTTTCCTTTAATTGGAGGAAAATATTTTTCTCATCAAAAGAAGGGAAAAAAATTTCCAAAACTCTTTCTCAAGCTTCCCCACCCTATTTCATACCTCACCAACCCACCCCTCACCCTCACACTCATCCACCTAACCCTACCACATGCCTTCTCTCTAAAAAGGTTTTTTTTCCGTCACCACCCACCCTACTACCGCACCCACCTCCCATCACCCACCCCAAACCCACCCCGCAAAAAAAAATTACTTTTTTTTTGTAATTTTAAATTTCTGTTTTTCGTTTTTCTACACCACCATCACCCACCCACTGCCCCCATCCCCGCACAATTTTTTTTTTATACTTTTTTTGTAATTTTTAAATTTCCTGTTTTTTCTTTTTTCTGCACCCCCCCCCCCCCCCCCCCCNTTCAGTTTTACTTTTTTCATCTTTCGGTTTACAGGTTCAAAATTTTACAAGTTCCAAAGATATGAGTTCAGAGGTTTATGTGTTTCGAAGTTTACGGGTTTAGAAATTAAAAAGTTTACGGGTTCGAAATTTCGCGGTTTTGAAAGTTTTGCGGTTCAGAAGTATATGAAATTTCTGGGTTCGGAAGGTTGTTGGTTCGAAAGCTTATGGCTTCATGTTCATTGTATCAAAATTATTTATGAATACTCTTGAGAAAATATTTTCCTTGATTTGTGTACCAAACACCAAAAAATGAATAAGATTNTTTATCTTTCGATTTACTGGGTCGAAATTTTACAAGTTTCAAAGTTATGAGTTCGAAGGTCTATGTGTTTCAAAGTTTACGGTTTTAGAAATTATAAAGTTTATGAGTTCGAAATTTTGCGGTTTCGAAAGTTTTGCAGTTCACAAGTTTATGAAATTTGTGGATTCGGAAGGTTGTTGTTTCGAAAGTTTATGGCTTCATATTTATTGTATCAAAATTATTTATGAATACTCTTGAGAAAATATTTTTCTTAATTTGCGTACCAAACACCGAAAAATGAATAAGATTACTACTTGTTTTCCAAGAAGATATTTTTCACGGAAAATATTTTCCGTTATACCAAACACACCCGTATTTGTGGATAATTCCAGCTTGATGAACTTCCTTGTGCACATGCTTTGGCGGCTTTAAGGCACATGAATGACTCTTATGAAAACTATTGTTCTCCTTATTGCACGAGGGAGAGCCTCTTGCATACTTATGAAATACCAATAGAC
This sequence comes from Nicotiana undulata, assembly GCA_005239495.1. Taxonomy (NCBI): domain Eukaryota; kingdom Viridiplantae; phylum Streptophyta; class Magnoliopsida; order Solanales; family Solanaceae; genus Nicotiana; species Nicotiana undulata. The sequence goes on from ML278449.1 coordinate 23,344, forward strand.
CCATTGCCTGATGAAAGCAAATGAAATGTGCCACAACATACAGCTGAAGAAGTTGTAATGCCACCTACCGGGAAGAGACAGCCATGAAGACCTCAAAAACAAAGATACAAATCATATGACGAAGTAAATGCAAAAATGTACAAGGTTTCATGTGGCAACTGCGGAATAGAAGGGCATAACAAAAGATCTTGCAAGAATGCTCCCAAGAGGAAATAAAATTTGATAAAGTCACCAGTTTTTTTGATAAAATGTGTTGAGGTGTTCAGGAAAATTATAGTTGAGGTGTAATTGTGTTGATAAATTGAATAAAGACAGTTTCCTATAATTAAATATTTTCAACTCTTAGGGTGTGTTTGATATGAAGGAAAACATTTTCCGAAAAATATTTTCTAATTTTTTCATGTTTGGTTGGCTTAAATTTTTTGAAAAATATTTTCCTCATCAATTTTTGAGGAAAATGTTTTCCCTATCAAAAGAAGGGAAAACATTTCTTTCTCAACTTTCCTCACCCTATTCATTACCCTCACCAACCCTCCCTCCACACCCACCCACCTAACTCCACCCCATGTCTCTCTCCAAAAAGGTTTTTTTTCGTCATCACCCACCCCCACCCCTCAAAAAAAATATTTTTACTTTTATTTTTAATTTGAAAATTTCTATTTTTTTTCTTGCACCCCTCCCCCCTCCCCCCTCCCCCCATTCCTGCGCAAAAAACTTTTTTTTTTACTTTTTTGTAATTTTAAATTTCTATTTCTTTTTCTGCACCCCACCCCCCTCCTTGAGAAAAAAATATTTTTTATATATATATTTTCAGTTTTACTTTTTTCATCTTTCGGTTTACAGGTTCAAAATTTTACAAGTTCCAAAGATATGAGTTCAGAGGTTTATGTGTTTCGAAGTTTACGGGTTTAGAAATTAAAAAGTTTACGGGTTCGAAATTTCGCGGTTTTGAAAGTTTTGCGGTTCAGAAGTATATGAAATTTCTGGGTTCGGAAGGTTGTTGGTTCGAAAGCTTATGGCTTCATGTTCATTGTATCAAAATTATTTATGAATACTCTTGAGAAAATATTTTCCTTGATTTGTGTACCAAACACCAAAAAATGAATAAGATTACTACTTGTTTTCCAAGAAAATATTTTCTTGGAAAACATTTTCCATGGAAAATATTTCCTTTATACCAAACACACCCTTAATGCAGTTGGTTTATATTTGTTTTGTTTAGTTACTGAGTGTATTCATTACAGACCTTCATAACTTGATTGGATTATGAATTTTGTATATATAATACACAATTGTAATTAAGTTGTAAAGGAATTATATGCTAACAATAATGAGATCAAGTACTAATAACTTTCAACCAATAAAAAAACAGATGTTTCCTATTGTTAGTAGTAGTATCATGGATAAAATAACATAACATAGGGTAAAACAACTATAGCACAAGTCTGCTACAATTAAACTTCAAGTAACTTGTTCATATGTAACAATTTGTCTACAACCTTTCTACAAAAACAACTGCAACTAAACAATTTAACTATAATTTTCTACAGAAAAGGGCAACTAATTCTCCTTCTTCCGGATTGTGTTCTCTCGTTCACAACTGGTGCACCTTTTCTTCTTGCTAATCTGCCAGTCACCTCGCTCTCACTAATTGCACCAGTATCTTGCTTCTTCCTAGCGTAGTCCCACAGTAGCGCTTCATAGAGTCTACGATGTTGATCAATATCTGAAAGGTATTCTTTTGAAACTGCTAGCTCTCCAATGTTGGCATACTCTGCAAATGTCGTAACGTATACACCGCAGTCATTGCAAAAAGAAAAATAGGGAAAATATTTAGCATACAGTATAAAAAAATCCATTAAATAGATAGAAGGAAAAGAAGCTTTTTCATACAGTGATCCCTCTTTTTGTTGTGGTATATCACTGACCAACCACTGAATGTCAAGAGGGTCAGTAACACCTTTTTCAATGTATGCCTTTGTGTTCTTGAAGTTGATGTCTGGATGCTTGCCATAGAAATCGGTGCATGACAAGTAAATGGGGGTCATAACAGCAAACTTGTTGTCGACAGATTCAACAATGTTGTGATTTCGTGAAGAGCCATAGAATCATAAACATATATCTTATCGGTAATGTCAAACACAACCAACAACCAATGAAATTTTTCTACAATGTTGATAGGCATAATCACAAAATCAACTTGATCCCATGCAACATTTATGAGTAATTTTTACCCCAATATGTATTCTGATACGAGGTCCTGGGGTTTGACAACAGCAAACTTCTTTTCGGAAGGAGCATTGATGTACCTCTGATAAATTTGTTCAATTCTAGTCTTGAACAAACAATCAGTGGTTGTAAACCGTATCTTGTTTTGAGGACCATACTTTCCTCTTTTTCTCAAGTAGTACAAGATAACATCAATGTGCTGCAGAACAAACAGATTTCATTAGTTCTTAATGCTTCATACAATTTATCTACAAAATAACTACAAAATCTAGAGATGACAGAATAACACAGCTAGTCATTAAATTCTGACAAAGTATGTGTTTACTGAGTCATTGAGGACTTGCCCGGGATGTGCCAAAGTATAGAACCACTCTTTTTAATCAATTTTCTCCACTCCAAGATCATACCATGGCTTAAGTTGGTTATCTTTTACAGAATAAGGCGCTTTCGTCCTATTTAAACACATAGCAATTACAATAAATATGTAGATACAAGTGGGTATCCAAAAGATGAATGCACTTGAAAATATGAACAAATTATATAAACTAACCTCTTTAAAACTGTATCGGTACCAAGGTATAACCACTTGTTGAATTCTTCCAACAAGTCAGAATCAACATCTTCGCCAATAACCCCAGTAAATGGATGCTTGATTAGGAAAATTGGAGGTTCAACAGAAGTGCTCCCACCAGAACTGTAAAAAGGAAGAAAGGGGGATCGGGCATGCTTTCCAGGCTTCCTTGTTCTTCCTTGATGCACAAGGGCTGTTTCATCTTGGTTAAGCTCGCCGAACTTAACAATCTGGGAGAAATTCTCTGGCAACTCAAAATCATCAAGTGTAACTTCCCTTTTCTCATATCTGGAGTCATTGTCTGAATCACTTACATTAACGTAGTCGACTGGTTCACCTCCTTCTTCACAGCAATCATCTACTTCTTATATAACATTCTCTTCTTGAATGAGAGATTGAATTTTTTTCCCCTTCTCCTCATTCTTCTGTTCTCCTTGAATGCTTATTGTAGCTTCCTGTCTTAGAGATTCTGCAGGCATAGCTTCCTTCACGGTTACAGTATATATGTTTAACTTAATCAAATTGTAAAAAAATTGTACTAAACACTAACATTTCTACATACAAATTGTTGTTTAAATGTAGTAAATTTGTTGAAATGATCTCTTGCTTCTGATATGCAAAATGTATTGGGAAATGTGATGATAACATGTACTAACTCATACCTACATTCTCGTCATCAAATGCCCCTTCAAAATGGGAAGATAAATCAACACGTACAGGAACATTCTCATTAATTTTCATGTCATTCACGTGCCCTGTATCTAAGAAACCCTTTGGAATTATAATGCATATTAGTTGATACAAATTTAGGCAATAGGCAGATATATTGTAGGCATAATGTAGATATGTAAATATATGTAGATATATTGTAGGCATAATGTAGATATATTGTAGATATGTCTAGATATATTGTAAATATATTGTAGATATGTCTAGATATATTGTAGATATAATGTAGATATATTGTAAATGCATGTTTTACTGCTCCTGTCATGCATTGGTTTATCACTACTGCACAGAAAATGTTGATTGTTCTTTTCTTTTGATTGCTCAGCATTTTTTGTAGAACTCCCAGCAAACTGCATGCATTAAATTTGTTAGGATATATACTTTATGAACGGCAATATAAACTTAGAGGTGATAAAAATTATTCTGTTAAATGAATATATTTCAAATGAAAGCTTGGCATCAATGTTATCCTTTTGACTGTTTATAGCCTGCAAAACAGCCTTGATTGAGTCATTGAATAGCAGTCAAATGCTACCTAGTTCTTCAAAAGCATCTTTCTTGAAATATCCAAGATCTGAACCAATCTACATATTAAAATGTAGAGAGTTACCTTGTCAACATCTTTTCTTAATTTTTTAATTTGTTTCATAATATCTTTGTTGTCCTCTATTCCAATTGCCTGCTTGTGTCCGGATGGAGATGCAGCATATATCGGATCCTTGGACTTGGTTTCAACTTCTTCAAGTATGTATTCAACTTTATATGGCAAACTCATTCTAGAAAGCTCTTCTAGTGCTTCAATTATTTTGGTGAACTGAGTGGAAAAAAAGAAAGAAATGAGATTGACTTAGACATAATATGTATAAAAGTTGTAAATAATTTGTATTAAATTGTTTGCGCATAAGTGAAAACCATTTACCTTGATCCATGCTGGTTTGATCATTCTATCTTCAATTGCAGATAATCATATCTTGTCCTTACTAGCTGACCAGCTAAATATGCGAGGGATAGAATTAGCAACCCTTGTAGCTAAATCAGTATTTACGGTGGAGCAACACTCATACAACCATATTTGCATATCTAGTGCAAATCCTCGAATGACATAAAAATGAACAGAAGGGTTGAGCTTGTGCCTAACAGACTGAAGCAATTGTGTGTAAGATTCACTACCCCATGCGTAGTTCGCATATTGTCCTGAGTCCACCAAATAAAACCTAAAATAGTCTATCAACCCTGCATTGTCTTTGTCTGAAGGACAGAGGAAGAATTCTATGAGATATAGAATACACAACTTGACTGCATCCTCGTCGTTCACCCAACTTTTGTTGGTTACAATTTATTTTAAGTATGACTTCTCAACTTTTTCCTTGTTTGTAAAATAGCTTCTCATTATTTTACTGTCATACGTAGGTGTGTAACCAAAGTCTATCACTTCCGTAAAACATCTCAGACCACTTTTCAGGGCAAACTCTCTCAAACCATAATTCAACCTCTTACCCTTTATCTCTGGTGAAAAAATTTCAGAACCAGAAGTATTCAATTCATACTTCATAAGAAGATGAATTGCTTGATTTTGCATACATTTTCTATGCAATGAAAGAAAATAACCAAAACATGTCTTCTTAAAAAGCTTTAGACCATTTTCAGACAGTAAATCTTTAATTTGGGAATAGTGGGGTCGGAAATGTCTGAAACCTAATGATCCCATAATCAACATTAGGATGTGCAAAAAATGGTGCATTCTGTAGCCAAAGAAAAAAATCCCTTATTAAAACAAGGCTCAAACCTAGGAAATAAAATATTTACATTTATAATACAATTTATCTACAATCAGATAACAGAGTCAAAAACAGAAAATAAAATGTCTACAATTTTATTACAAATTATCTACAATCTTTAAACTGAGTCAAAACGAGGCAAAACATTTATATAACAGTGTATCTTCAATCAGGAATCATAAATCTACATAATATAAACAAAATTTCTACAACTACAAAAACAAAAATTATGTTGGTTCATAGGAATGAGAATAAAAAATTTTAGCTTTAAAAAAAATATATTGTTGAAGCGAATGAATTTTTACCTTCACCAATGACTGTTGGGGAACAATTTTAGAAGATTTATGAACTTTCTTCTTTTTTGAAGGTTTTACATAAGGAGACACTCTAACTTTTTTACAACTTTAATGACAGCTTTTTCTTCGACGAAATCATCATCGAAATCAATCTCTTTGCCTTTCCTTTTGCAGATTTGACAGGTATCGACGATTCACCAGCATCAATATCATGCTTTTGCTTTGTTCGAGCTTCTGCCTTAGTTTCACGAGGGGAACGCCTGGGCTTGTTCTCTTGTTTTGCGTGAGCTGATTTTGGAACCTTTTTGGGTGAATGTTATGAGAAAACACCCAAATCAAACATAGGAATATCGGCTCCTTTGTCTTTTTTAGGGCTGTTCTTTGAAGCTATTTTCTTCTTCATTGAAAATCAAACTAAGCACAGATGTTAATGGAGGTGATTTTTTTAAGAAGAGAGTAAAAATTTAGAATATTTTTTGAAGAAGAGAGGAAATAGGGGTTAATGGAGGATTTCTGGTGTGAAGAGAAAATCGTGGTTGAGTGCAAGATACGTGGGGGAGTGGGGTGGGATGTGAAGAGAGAAATGTGGGGGGAGTGGAATATACGGTAGAGTTATTTTAGGTCACTAATTATTATCATTAATTCCGTTAAAATGTACATCATTGGTAATTGGGTATATAAAATGTAATTATAGTAAAATTTGAATAGAGACGGTAATATAGTTTCATATAATTTATAGGAATGTAAATTCCTTTTCTTTTTTCCTTTTCAAAGAGAGCTTATTCAAATGAAATTGAAGTTTATGTGTATTGTCAGTTTCTTGCTCAAGAGAAAGTGATGACTACATTAAAAGAAAGTTAATGAGAGTTAGGGAAAAGGACATTATTGATGTTAAATAAAGATAACTTGCTTATCAATAGAAACGGGCAATACAGAAAAACAATATAGACATTCCATCTCAAAGAAAAGAACTATATAACTTCTCTTAAGCATCAATAGCTTTACTTTTAGCTCCAATGGTTGGATTTTGAGCAACTCTTTTTGCAATTTCCTCGTTAACCTCCTTGATTTTCATGTTTAAAAAATTATAAAAATCCACTATATCATTCTTGTCTATAACCTTTCCTGGATCCTCCATGCATGCAGATAGGAGCAATTCCATCTCCTTCTCCCTATTCTCAGCTCTTATCTTCCTTATTTCTTCATCCAGGGCGCCAATAGTTCGTCTTCTATCCATACTAGTAATGCAAATTTCACACCCCACGCCTAGCATTATTTATAGGTGAATGAAGTGAGGTATGACTAGAGTATTACCTTGTTATATAGATCATTTGTGATCTTTGCTATTTTTTTAAAGCTATTTTATAATATTTTTTTTTTCTTGATATGTTACAATTGCTCCGATTTGTTAAATCGACTAAAATGGAGTTGGGACGTCAAGACATTGGTAAAGAATCAACTCATAGTCCTTAAGCGGTATGAATACAATTTTAAAAGGAATGTTAATAGTGCAAATACCAATTTAGCTTCTATAAAAGTCGCAACAAATTTAAGACAGAAAATAAAAAATTCAAATAAGAAAATCTAATTTTTACTAATTATAACCACCACCTCACAACATCTTTATACCACGTCGTCTTGATATGGCCCGAAATTGACATATATTAAAGACTTTCCTACATAAACAGTGATAACTTAGTGTAATTATTTGTGGATAAAAGTAATATGAATGATATACACTTCGCTTATCAACTAATGAACTGTCAGTGCACTGTGCACCCATTTGTTGGCTATTGATATTATTCTGGATTGAGAGTTGCATTTCTTGACCGTCTGTCAAAAATACCTTCCCTGCTTCCACAAGGTAGGGGTAAGATCTGTTTACACATTGCCCTCCTCACACCCCATATTTTGGGAATATACTAGGTATATTGTTGTCGTTTGATATTATTCTGCAACTTAACACACTTCGACCTAATGTTTACATACCAATTTTCAAATTACAATGAAACAAAAACCTCTCAATAATTAGAAAAATACACCATGTCTCTTTTTGTAGAGCTTGTGTGCGCGTACACACACACAATGTTTGTGTTGGTGGTCAAGATGTTGCACTAGGACTAGAAGTTATTGCAAAGCTCATCTACTTTACAAAAGGCAAACACTTATGGCAAATCAAGATGCAGAGGAGAATGAAGCATGCATAAGGGACGAGGTTAAACGGTCTCAACAGGTGGGGGTTGATCCAAAAGTTGGAGGCAGTGAACTTCATTATAGATGCACACATTTTTTGAACTTTTCACATATAGGTATACAACTTCCAAGCTGAAAGCAGTGTGGCCGTGCACCGTGCACTGGCTAAGATCCAACCGTGTACACAGAAGCACATTTTACGAAGTCATAATAACATCAGTTGTCCATTCTAATTCTCACTTCAACAGCAGCTTTCAACCAGTATGCGTCAATATATGCTCACCTATAAGGAAGATAAAAGTGTAGAATGCAGAACTGGCTACATATTCGATTCTTTTCATCAAGATGTACCCACAAGTTAAGGCTCTGTTCTTGCAAAAGCTTCCAATCACACAATCAATGTAGTTTTGCATGATACACCTTGATACAAAATCTAAAGAATGAAGTATGCAAATGAACCAAAAAGAATTGTAATCCAAGAGCGAGAGCAGAACGTATAATTAAATATAAGCTGCATGTTAGCGTTTCATCTTCGTAAACCAGATAATGATATTTAGCCTAAAATCAGTTTGAGTATAACTTACATGCACTGACGGTGTAAGAAATTTTTACACTACCAAGTCAGTATTACTGGAAGTAATAGGTCATTTACCATATTTTGTAGGCCACCAATTTAAAAATGCTGTGTAAGGTCACTCGTAATTGGCTTAAATGACTTGATAGTGTAAATAATTTTACGCCATCAATGCATACAAGTAATACTGTATCAGTTTTACTTAAAAAGTCGTGCATCACCACTGGTTTCTCGATGCTAGTTACACACTACGTATTCTGAATTAAAACTAGCAAGAGCATCTAAAATCAATTTTGTAATACTTTCATTCTGTTTTTTAAACAGGAAAAGAAGGTTACTCACCGGGACAAGGAGTGAATATAGCTGGCAATTGGTCCCTGCAATACACTGTTTGTAATATACGTACTATGAGCATCTATATGTTGATGTTGCCTTCTCTCCACAGCACAGAAGGATAATATACATATTACAACATCATAATTTCTTCAGCTATTCCCAAGAAAACTTGATGTATGCAGAGCTGCTGTTTCCCACAGATATCCCTTAACCTACTAATTTACGTTTACATATGCAACTCATATTAGAAAGATTGCTCCCTTACTCATATACTCTCATCAGCAGACCTGCAATGAGCTTCTTTCCTACCTACACAGGCCAGTTGCTTCAAAAACATATGCTCGTAAATGGACAAATGATTTACCTATAAAGTCAAATTTGATCTTTACAAGAAAGTAATGATGTGCCATGGCTCACATTTACAACAATATTTATTGAATTGAGTTTGCTTTCAACAGGACAGGTCTACCAATTCTGACTACATCTTCAGGAAGGAGAAGTCTTTCAGCTGAGGAAATTTGATATTAAGCAAATTGACACTACCTTATACAACATGATACAACTACACCAAAAAACAGAGTACAACCTAGATTTGATACTAAAAGAAAAGCTGATTTTGGATTCTGCAGTAGCCAAGCTCTTGTGAATTGCCATTAATATCTACAAATGAAGAAGAATAGGATGTTGAGGATAAAATTACCATGTCTAAAGTGCATGCATCTGAGTAAACTATTGCTTATATACTCTAGTGGAACTCTCTTCTTCAATTTATTGATCTTTCTCTGAACACGTGCATTTCTTCTGATGCTCCGTAAGCTCCTGCAGCATTAGATTTTGTAAAATGAAACCCTTCCTTGGACAATTGTGACAATTTTAGTGCTTCCTCTTTTAACTACGCACTTCATTAAGTCAGTAACTACCATTAGTGATTAATCAAATTATGTGACATAAATATATTGAAAGATCTCACAGATTAATAACTAAATGTATTTAATCAGAAACTGGAAGTAATTCCTTGTTGCAGAAATATGAAACAAGACCGGTTAAGAAATCTCATGCGGCTGGCAATTCACTCACTTTCTATGTGCAGCAGCAAGGAGCCAACTGATCGTTGTTGGTCTGAGGTTATCGGACACTTCATTTCTTTTTGTCCAAGTTACTTTTCTTATTGTCTAACTCACTACCTTTTATTCTGTGAAAGTTTCGGGATATTCAATCAGTTGAGTAAATTCATGACTTACCTGAATCTGTTTCTGCAGAAACTTGACATATTCAACTGCTTCTTCCAACATGTCGGCGGTGTTGGTTTGCTGTGGATAGCAAAAGTCAGTGTCAATCATGAATTGCATGAGCTACAATAAGTACAGCATAGTCAACTAGAAGTAAATCAGTCAATCTATTTCCAGTTAGATGCACTGTCGAGTGGTGCAAATTTTGAGATATTTTCTAGTTCCCCCCATATCTGCTGAAAAATATATCTTTTATATTTAAAACTTAGATTTACTTGTTCATTCTTAATGTCACATTATTGTAAAATAGCTTTTTCACTGTGGGGGAAAGGGGGAGTGGGAGGTTATTTTCATGTGCACTTCTTTGTTTATGTACCTTCTTCAACTATTGATTCTCATGAACCACAAAAACATGACATCTTGTCCAGCCCAAAAATGATCCAAAATGAGCAAGACATTGTTTCTTAGTGAAGTCAAAACACCAAGGATATAGACATGAAAAAAGAAATATGGATAAATCAGGACATCAGCCACATATTGAGGTCTAAGAGAAGTTCAAGGTTGGAACGGGCTTGGTAAATGATATGGCACCGAAAAGGTGAAATAGAGATATGAGAGAGAGAGAGAGAGAGAGCAAACGGTAGAAAGAGAGAAGACTAATAGCTTGTTTGGCCAAGCTTTTTTTTGGGCCAAAAGTGTTTTTTTTGGTCAAAAGCACTTTTGGCAAAAAATTGAGGTGTTTGGCCAAGCTTTTGGAAGGAAAAAAGTGCTTTTGAGGAGAAGCAGAAGCAGTTTTTGAGAAGCAGAAAAAAGTAGCTTCTTTCCAAAAGCACTTTTCTGAGAAGCACTTTTGAGAAAAATACACTTAGAAGCAGTTTTCAAAAGCTTGGCCAAACACTAATCACTGCTCAAAAGTGCTTTTCAAATTAATTAGCCAAACACAAACTGCTTCTCACCAAAAGCACTTTTTTTAAAAGTACTTTTGAGAAAAGCACTTCTCAAAATAAGCTGATTTTAGAAGTTTGGCCAAACAGGCTATAAGAGAGACAGATAATAAAGAGGAGATTCTACACTCAAACTCCAAGATATTTTGAGAAGCCAAATCTAAGCTATCGTATTCGCCAATCAAATGTCTGTCAGTGGAAGGAGATTTTAAAGTACTTCTCAAGCCATTAAGATATTTTCATATGCATTCAGCTGAAGAAAGACATTTTGGTGTGCAATCTTTAATAGACAGGACAATGAGAGTACTTTGCTCATGCTATAAGATAAAAACTCATTTTTTTTAATAAAGGCAAAGGACTCATTTATACACCTAGAAACTGTACCATACCTGGATTCTTTAACTCAGACTTAAATTAAAGATCATGGAATCAAAACATATTTGGTAATATAAGCGGTCATTGCTAAGGTTAAGCATTTGATCTATTGGTTGGATTTTCGAAGGTTTCGGAATGCATCATTACTTAAATTGTGCTTTCATTTTTAACCCACATAATAACTGATGATTGACCAAAATACTGTCTTGGAAAAGACACTTTAACCGTACTTCCTGGCACTCCCAACATGTTCATCCTAGCAAAATAAAATATCTAGCATATCAAACAACTGCGAGTTATGTTGCTCGGACTCTCCAAAAGTGTTGCTGCACTCGTGTCGGATCCTCCAAAAATACACTAAATTTGGAGGATCCGACACACACCCAACAACATTTTTGAAAAGTCCGAGCAACATAGACTGCGAGTAATCTTCTAAAATATCTAACCAAACCAATCAATCAATTATGCCTCAATCCTGAATCTGCGTCTAACACAATCCAGGAACAAATTCGGGTCCCAACTAATATTAGGATCATCCACCTTGAACTTTACATGTAAGATCATATATAGTCCTTGTAAGTTCTCTTAGGCTGTATGGTTCTACAAAAGCTTAAGGCTTTGACTATCAAAAGGATGTCTATTGTGCTTACCCTGGCTTCCTAGCAGAAAAAGCCTCATATATTTTTACTGATAAGTTCCCAACTAAAGAATGACACCTGCGCAGTGATATTTATGTCATACTACTATCTACCCTAAGTCGATCTTCATCACATGGAGAATAATCTTCATCTAATGGGCAAGCTATTTGGGAGAAGTGTCATTAGTGAGGAATTTAATATTGCAAATATTTGAGGTGGTCGACAATTGCTGTCTGAAAAACAACCAAATCATCCATGTAACGCTAGCACATGTTATTCGGACGTCACTGAGAATTTGTTCAAAATGCTTCGACTGTTGAAAAAATCTCTAGAATATGGGCAAGATCTTGCCTTTACTTCAACTAGCAACAAGAGGGTTGAGTTTTGACAAATCAATATTAGAGCTCCGTAACTCCCCTATGCAGGGGAAAAACTCAGGGTTTGATGTTAATTGGCTATTGTGAGTTCATCATGGAAGGCTTGGCGCATAAGCAGATGAAACATATCCAACAGGGAGAAATGAAATTTATCGTACTGCTTACAATTTCTAAAGATTAGGACCGACTCTAATGATTGTTGGTCTTTGGTGAATAGGCAAGAGGTTATCTCTGGTGAGTGTTACATTGACCATAATCAACCCGGTAGAAAATTGTAAACCATTTAGCAGGGATTCATTGGTATTTCTTTAGAAAGCATTTGCCTTTTAACTATGGCTATAACTTGGACAATTAGTTATTAGATTTGTGTAAAATCATCTTTAAGATTGAATAATGTTATATAGAATCAGTTGTCAGCAAGTCTGGAATCAATTGCCACAAGATACATTTTTTATTCTTCGTAACTACTTTTCTCCATTCATTTGATGGACTCACCCATTAGGATCATTGATGTCATAAATAAATTGATTATCACTTCGAGATTAAAGGTGGTTGTCTTGTTCGTCATTTTTCCTGTTGAGGGAGACATGATAAAAGGGTGAAAATAACAGGCGCCAAATCCCTATAATTAGCACAATCAAAGCCCTCATGAAATTGCTATTTATGCAGCACTTTAAAAGATGTACAAGGAGCTCCCACAAAATAATTTACCTTGTCCATATTTGGCACCAGTTCCTGAAGCTTCCTTATTCTGTCACTTATGCGCGTTCGACGAACCTTGCACAAGAGAAGTACAAGCACAACCTTGTTAGATTAATGATTGGTTGATTTAAATTGCCTGTAAACCCAGGTAATCACAAGTAAAAAGAGAGAAAGGGGAAGAAAAGGAAAATGATTTACTCGCTCAGCAATGCTGCGAGGATGGGTAGCACAACCGCGCTTTGCTCGAACCTTACAAGGCACCAAATCATCCATGAGCTTCTCCATTTCAGCATCCAGTGATCCACCAGAACCACGTAACTGTCCACTTGGCTCTCCCTTCTACACCTCCCAAACACAAACAGCTGTAAGTACGTAAATATTAATAGAAAGAATAGTGCTTCAAGAGACACGAAAAAAGAAAAGTCAGATCACACAGACATTAGACAGAATTGCTTCAAAGTTTATGCACAACAGTTTTCAACGACTATTGGTTGTTAGTGTTATTAACTAATAATTTGTTATTACTAATTTTAAAGAACCAATTGTATTATCCTCGTATACTGATCTTTCGACATTGCTTGTATTTGGACAACAACAAGAAGACATAGGACCCGTTTGGCCATATATTTTGCCAAAATAAACTTGGGTTTTATTTGGCAAACACATGTTTGGCCATAAATTTTGCCTATATTTTGGCAAAATTCCAAATCCTAAAACCAGCTCAATAGCTTGTTGTGGGCCAAATCTCTCATAATACACATATTTTTCCAAAATAAATTTGGGAAATATGTTTTGAAAACGTATGTTCAAACACATTTTCATCTTTAAGCCAAACTTCACCCAAAACAGATTTTTCAAAACAAATTTGAGAATCTATGGCCAAACGCTAGCTTAATGTTCAATCCATACAGAAATAATACTCCCTCTGTCGCAATTTATGTGGCAGTGGCACACCATCGCGCCACCTTTCTATATTTAGAAACAATTTAACTTTTGAATATCCATAGTACCTTAATGAGATGATTTACATCCACATTTTAGACCACAAGTTTCAAAGTCATTCTCGATTTCTTCTTAAACTCTGTATCCAAAGTCAAATGGTGCCACATATATTGGGACGAAGGGAGTTAACAAGAAAAGAAACATATAGAAGAAGACAAATATATGTTACTTCCACAAGGAAAATATGCTTTCAACAATCTCATTCGTGTAGCCATAAAACACAATACAAAGGTAGACAAACCTTTTTTTAAGGGAAAGTCAAGTCATGTACTACTTCTCAAATGAGATGAATATTCAAGACCGTGTTAGTTTACAAACATTAACAAAGTAATCTCTATACTTCTGAAAAATATCAACCCGAATTTAGGGATAACAAAAGTTGGAACATCAGATGAGCTGGTAAAGTATATACTAACCAAGTGGGCTGATAATTTTCGGGGCGAACTTTCGGAATCATCTTCTCTGGGCCGCTTAATTGGCTGAGAAATATAGTTCAAACTGGAGGGAATTCCATAGCTTGAGAAGTAACCATCTGAGTTAATATGTGAAAGAAACTCCGCCGGAGAACTCTGCTGCCGGAGAAAATTACTACTACCGCCGGATTCAAACAGACCCGGATCGCCGGTGAACCTAGTTTCCAGTTTAACAAGCTCCGGAAGCTGCTGCTGAGTAGTTGACGGGTGGGGTGGTGGTTTATTGGGTGAGTGTAAAATGGGAGAAGAAGGGTTGAGAACCACTTCGTTTTCAGTGTCGGATTCGAGAAGTGCTTCTAACCATGTCGCCGGAGCTGAACGGTACCGGGATAATCCACTTCCTCCGCCACCGGCACCGCCACTTCCACGTTGCATCGCTGAACTTTTTCCGGTTATTTCTACGACAATTAGTTCTTCTCTTTTTCTTTTGTTTTCAGGTGAATTTTTTGTTGTTCTTTTCTTTTGAGAGTTCTTGTTTCACTGAGCTAAAAAAGAAGATAGAGCAGAGCTAATACGCTTCAATACTTTCTACATACCATCGTTATACTCGTATATTTTATCTATTAGTATACGGTCGTAGTATACCGTAGGTACTGAAATGGTATGAAAAATGCTCTCCCTCCAAACAAGAACTATATTATTGTTTGGGAAGTCAATAATTTTCTTGATTGCTATTCAACTACTTTTTAATCAAAAATTAGCATGATTAATGAACTTTTAATTTATTTATTTTCCAAATATTCTTTTTAGGAGCATAGAAATTAAACTTAACCTCACACTAAATAATATTTGGTAAATATAACGTGTTTGAAAATTTTTATTTAAAATTATTGTAATGGCTACATTGATATCTGGTTTTAAAAAGAGAAAATAATGGATGTTGATATGAAATAGTAAATAAAATGGTGACAGTGCTTATGATTTTCTCAAAAATGAATTGCTTAAAAAGGGAACTGGATCATTCATATTATTTTTATATAACTTCAATTGCTTTATCTTCTTCTCAGGTGTCATCCCAAATTTTTCATTGCATTTCACTATCACAACTATAGAAACAACATGTATTACAACTTATATAATGTTTTAAGGTCGTCAAAGAAAAATGTCAAAATCAAAAGGAACATAAGAAGTTGAAAAGCAATCCTTCATTTAACTTAATTAACTTCGGCGAAAAGAGAATTACATGCTAAAAGTAGGAACCACAGTATTCTATTTGTATACTCCCTCCATCTCATAATATGTGTCGTGGTTACTAAAAGTACTTGTCTCATATTATTTGTCATTTTAGACAAAATTAATTATATTTTTCCTTTTTTACCCTTAATAATCAAGTGCATTCACATTTAGTACAAAAAAAGGATAATATCATTAATAGAGATGATACATAAATTGAAAAAATACTTAATAAAGATAAAGTAATCAAAAACTACTCTTTCTTAAGAGGCGTGCACAAAAGAATCACGATACTGAGATGGCCGGAGTAAGTTAAAAACTTAATTAATGATCTATCTGGTTATAAAATTGAGCAATTTGATATTATTAAAGATCTCTTGAACTCTCTGTTTGTCAAAAACCACTAGATAATCGGGACCAAATTTCTTTTATCTTTCACTGTTATTTTTGTTGGTATTTTTCTTTTAAGTGGACCTGGATACACATGTCATTTTCAAGAAGGATAGTTTTAAACACTTGGATTCATAATACAAGGTAACGGTGAGATTGGCGAAGATGTTATTCATCGTATTAGAATAAAGTAGACAAAATAGAGGCTCGCATTTGGTATTTTGTGCGATAGAAATGTGCCACCTTGACTTAGGGTAAGTTATACAGAATGATTATTAAACCGACTATGTTATATGGAGTCGAGAGTTAGCCAGTCAAGAAAACTCGTGTCAAAAAGATAAAGTAGCAGAAATAAGAAAGTTAAGATGGGTATGTGCGCATACCAGGAAAGACAATATCGTCATGAATGAAGTTATTAGTACAAGGTGGGCGTGGCTCTTGTGGAAGACATGTTGCAGGAATCGAGACTGAGATGGTTCAGACATGTGAAGAGGGGAGGCTTTGATGTCCAAGTCAGGAGGTGTGAGGGGTTGACCGCAGCGGGTTAGAGGAGGGGTAGAAGGAGGCCTAAGAAGTACTAGGAAGAGATGATTAGGCAGGATATGACACAACTTCAGCTTACCGAAGACATGACCCTCGACAGAAAAGTGTGACGATTTAGAATTAAGGTTGTGGGTTGACAGGTAGTTGAGGGTTTCTCCTTGTCCTACCGGTAGTATTAGCACTAGTCTTGTATTTTCCTATTCCTTGTTTCTTGTTATTACACGGTGCGTCATTATTACCGGTCACTAGTCTTATATTCTCGTATTTCTTGACCTTCGTCATTAAATCTTATTCCATTCGCTTCCGTTGTCTTTTACTTTATTGTCACTATTAATTGGTTATTGCTTACTTTAATTGTTCTTGAGTCAAGGGTTTATCGAAACAACATCTATGATAGAAGAAAGATTTTTATACACATTACCTTTCTCCTTATTCCTCTTGTGAAATTTCAATGGGTATATTATTGTTGTTGTTATTGTTATAGTTTTTCTTATAAAATCTTTTTCCTTATTTTTTGCTCTTCTGGTGATTGCACAATCAGTTCCTTCAAGTTAGGTAAAACGAATTCAATTAGCACTATACCAAACACTACCGTAGTTCGACGTATATACGCATACAGGATTGTTTAATAAATAGGCGTATGATTTGACGATTTGCGGCGGTGAAACGTCATCTGAGGTCTACGCCTTGTAACCAACAACGCCGAAACGCAACGATACGCGTGAAACTACGGCCAACCAAACAGTATGCCTTTGCGGCTTTGCTATTTAACCTTACCTTCTAAGCTATGAAATTTTGAACTTAGAAAGAAAAACTCTTTTACCAAGCTAAGACCAAAACTTTTAAATGCACATTTAGATTTAAAATCATTGGAATAACAAAAAGTAAAAAATGCCTCATGATATAGTAGTGAGAATGTAACGAGACCGGCCGTTTTGAAAATTAGCGTCTCATTCGGCAGCTTAAGGTGTCGAGCAGCTGCGTATTATGTGTTATGATTTGTGTGTGTGGTCGAGTTCGGTTTTCGAATGATTTGGGGTCGATTTGGAAAAAGGATTCTTACTTTAGAAGCTTAAGCGGTAAAAGTTGACCGAAATTTTGACGTTTGTGTAGACGACTCCGAAATGACGTTTTGATGATTCCAATAAGTCTGTATGGTGATTTTGGACTTAGACATCCGTCCGGATTTGGATTTGGAGATTCGTAATGGAAAGCATTTCGGCGAAAATTTGAAAAGTTGAATTTTTGGAAGGTTGAGAGGTTTGACTAAGAGTTGACTTTGTTGATATCGGGCTCGGATTCCGATTCAGAGAGTTAGATTAGCTCTGTTATGTCATTTGGAATTTGCATGCGATATTTGACGTCATTCCGAATTGATTTGGTATGTTTCGACACGAGTTTTGAAAGTTGAAAGATTTGAAATTTTATAAGTTCGATTCGAGGTGTGATCCATAATTTCGACGTTGTTTGATGTGATTTGAGGCTCGGCTAAGTTCGTATCATGTTTTAGGATGTGTTGGTATATTTGGTTGAGGTCCCGGGGGCCTCGGGTGAATTTCGGATGGATAACGGATCGGATTTTTTGGACTTAAGAAATGTTGAGGGGTTCTGGACTGGTGTCCTCGCACTTGCGATGGATTTGGTCGCCGGTGCGTGACCTCATAGGCGAGGCAATGATCGCAGAATCGAAAGGGGAAGGATTGGGCAGTGGTCGCAGGTGCGAAGTATTTCCCGCACCTGCATGATCGCGGACGCGGAGATGAAGACGTAGAAGCGGAAGCTAGCAGTCGTGCGTGTGCTCCCAAAAGCGAGAATTCTTGCACACTTGCGCCATCGCAGGTGCGATGCCTTCTGCGAATGATAGACATCTATTTTAGTCGCAAAAGCGACCTATTGTCCGCAAATACTGAAAGTGCTAGGCAGAGAGGTTATATTCAAGGGGACGTCTTTTCCATATTTTGAGTTGTAGATCTCGGTTTTGGGAGATTTTTCGTGGGTTTTTCACGCAATTCATCAGGGTAAATGTTCTTTACCCGAATCTTATTATATTTCATGAATCCATTGTTATCTTCATCATTTAATTAGTGAATTATGTTGGAATTTGGGAAAAATTCATAAAAATCTTTCAAAATGTAAATTGATGATTTGAAGGACGAATTGATGTTGGAAATTGATAATTCTAGTATGGTTAAACTCGTATCAGAATGGGTGTTCGAGTTTTATGAGCTTTATCGGGTTTCGAGGTGCGGACTCGGGGGGTGACTTTTTAGTTCTTGTTAAAGATTGAATCTTTATTATCCGGAATTGTTTCGTATGTGTTTTATTTATGATTTGAAGTTATTTTGGCTAGATTTGAGCCGTCCAGAGGTTGTTTCACTGAAGAAGGTCATTTTAGAGTAACGATTTAGCTTCTTTGAGGTAAGTATCTTGCATAACTTTGTGTAGGGGAACTACCCCTTAGGATTTGAGTCATTTGTGCTAATTGTGTCATGTGGAGGTCGTGTACGCGAGGTGACGAGTACGTGCTCGGGCTTATTTGTAGAAATATGACCTTTTAGGGCTCTTAGGTTCTTATGTTCATTAGATATGAAGTTGTTTCTCATGTTAAATCGCCCATTTACCAAATTCACCCTTACGTGTCTTAATTGGAACTAATTGCTTCATGTTCTACCCTTATTTCCAATTAAACTCTTATGTGCCTTAATTGAAGTTGTTGCCTCTTTTATTGTCATGATATTCTTCCCCTAATTGCTTAATCTTAATTGAAATTATTATTATCTATTCCGTAATAGCTTAGCCTTAATTGAAGTTTGTTATCCCTTTCATTGTTGACGTATTCTTATTTGGGGTCATTGATGCATGTTATCTCTCTTGTTGTCGAACTGTACTTTCATGGAATCATTATTATACATTACCTCTTCCTTGTTGAACTATTCTTGTTGAGACTATTATTTCCATTGTTGTGTCTTTCTTTGTGAGTTCATTCTTCCGTTTATTTGTGTTCTGATGTTCTTGTGTTGATTTACTTTTCGTATTCTCATGTTATTGTTGTTGTTGCTATTGTATTCAGTTTTGTTGAGTCGAGGTCTATGTGTTATTGTAATATTAAATCTATTTTGAGGAAATGTTGTGGCATGTGGACACCTATTGTGAAAGTCATTTATTTGAGTTGTTATGTTTTGGCACACGTGTTATTATTGAGAAAATTGTGATGTTGTTTGCACGAGGTTTATGTCATGTTGTTGCAATATTGTTGCACGATATTTCTGTCGTGATGTTGTTGTGATATTTGCACGAGGTTTATGTCGTGTTGTTATTGTTATTAAGATGCATGCGGTGGTGTAAGGTCTGGGTGTTGAAACGCATGCGGTGAGATAAATGTGGGATTGAAACGCGTGGCTAGTAGGGGAACTACTAGAATCCATATGGTTTGATAAGGTAGGCTAAAAAGCGGGATGATATTTCGAGAAAAATGACTTTCAAAAATTAAATGTAAAGGTTCCCGCGGTGATCTAAGGAAAGTTTATGATTCATTTTATGGTTTGAGACTACAAAGTGGTATCTCGGTAAGGCTCTTATTGTCATTTCTCCATTCTTTTGTACTTGTCTTTGATTGTTGTCTCCTTAGCATACTATTAATTGTCTTTCTCCGTGTTGCACTATTTGCTTAGTTCTATGTAGTTAATCTTGTCGTGCTAGTCGTTGCTTCAACTTCATTGCTGCTTTTATTATATTGTACATTTCGTGGTGATGGTTTCTTCTGTGCCATTCATTGTCGCTACTCTTACTTGTTGAATTGAATTGTGGTAGAACACTTGCACAAGCACGCACGCAACTAAATCACCCATATCGATTTTAGAAGATGAATCCTGACGTTATTGACCATTATACGTACTCTTTTCTACTTGCCTTCTGTGTGAGAATTGTTCTATTGGCACGCGAGTTGTCTGTGCGGTTATGAGTTGTAATGTGGGCATAAGATGCCAAGTGATTAGGGTTTATGAATTGGGACCTGTGAGCTATGTTTATGAGGTTCGATACCTCATGGAAATGCTAGAATATATCCGGTGTGAAATCGATTGTTCTTACTAAGTTGTTGCTGGTTTTCCTTTATTTGGTTTCACTGGACTTGGATTGTGTTCAACTTACTCTACATCATTACTACCTGACTACTTCCTGTTAAATATTGTTGTTACTAGTGTACCATTGCAAGTATTGTTTTGTATTCCTTATCCTGTTTAGCTTTATATTAATATTATTTCTCTGTTAGTTCACCTTCACACTTGTTCATGTTGTTTAGTTCGGTAAGTGTCTTTACTGTCCCTCGTCACTACTCCACTGAGGTTAGTCTTGATATTTACTGGGTACCACTGTGGTGTACTCATACTACACTTCTGCATATATTCTTTTTTGCATATCCAAGGCCTTGGTTATTGCGGATCATTAGCCGACTGGTCAAACATTGTTGTGGAGACTCAAGGTAAACTTGTCGTCGCGTTCGCAGGCCTCAGAGTTACCTTCTGATATTTTACTTGTACTGCTAAATTCTATTCCAAACAGTTGTATTTAGGAATTTTCTAGCAAACTCAATAGAGCTTATGACTTGTACTACCGATTTTGGGATTGTAAGTTGTGTAATAAGATTTTTATTTCATATTTTTCGGTGGAGTTTTTGAATTATTCTATTAATCCAGTAAGTGTTAGGCTTACCTAGTCTTAGGAAAAGTGTTGTCATGACATCATATGGAGGAAAATTTGGGCCGTGACAAAGAATTACATGATTCAACCTATAAACTTTTTAATTTAAGTACTTCTTTTTCTTTCTCAAACAAAAAGATAACATTTGACACACAATTTTTGATCATATAATACTTATTGTTTACCCGTAAAACGGTAGAAATAAATTTGTAGCGTGATTTATAGACAAGAGAATCGATTTAATCCAAAAATAATAAAGAAATAAGACAAAAATAATATTAACAATCTAAAATAAAGGAAATAACAAGCCTGAGTCTGAGCTCGGTCTTTCTTGAGGCAAGAACATTGATAATGACAAAGCAATGATAAAATTACTTAGATTGAGCGTAGAATAGTGCAGTACAGTTTTTCTATGCCAAATATTTCATGTCCCTATAATGGTTGTTCACCCGCTAGTTACAGCTCTGCCTAGGGAAACAAGATCCTAAGATCAAGGTCCTCTTAAATGAGAATAAAAGGGCCATTTATGGAATATATAACGACATGCTTTGAATGCAAATATTCTCTGTAACGCTTTCTAGGAATGGCGTAGTAATCGACGAAATGCTTCGGGGAGTTGAAAATAAGCATAGATCCGGAGATTCCTAATTGAATGCTAACACACATTCCCTGCAACGGCTGCTCATTGAATGCTATCCGATGTCGAACCTTTGAACTTCTGTCGCCGACTATGTCCCCTTCAGAATCCTCCCGGTACCGGTCTGTGATGACCCAATGGTCATTTTATAATTTTAGACTTCGTTCTAGGCTTAATAGCCATAAAAAATTAATTTTAACTACCTCGATTTTCTTGCGCAGTCCGGGCCTGAAACCGGAAAGCGTTTATGTGAAAATATAAGAAATAATAATTTTTAGAATTAAAATTTTGGTTTTAGTTGACTTGAGTCAACATTTTGAAGTAAACGAACTCGGGTCTGTATTTCGATGATCCTGGGAGGTCCACAGTAAAATATGGGACTTATGCGTATGCCCAAAATTGAATTCCGAGGTCCCAAGCCTTAGAAATCAATTTTTGAAAGAAATTATTTTGCTGAATTATTAATGAAATAAAGAAATAAATTAACGTTTGAAATCGTTGGTATCAGACCCGTATTTTGGTTCCGGAGCTCGATACAGGTTCGTTATAATATTTAAGCCTTGTCTGCGAAATTTGGTGAGAATCAGAATTTATTTGACGTGATTCGGACGTCCGGTTGATAAACAGTGAACTTTAAGTGTTCTTGAGATAAATAATGAGTTTTGAAGTTTAATTCATAATTTTACATGTTATTTTCATGATTTGATCGTATGAGCATGTCTGTATGATGCCTTTAGACTTGCGTGCATGTTTGGTTTAGAGCCCCGAGGGCTCGGGTGAGTTTCAAATAGGTTTGGGTTGTATTGCGCTCGCTCTTTCTTATGCTTCGACGTCGTTTCTTCAAGCGTAAATGATATCATATTGAACAAATGAGCTCCAATTTGTGTTTTGAATGAAATAGTAGATCCGTATCGTAATTACGAACGTGTAGCAAAAACGAATTATCGAATTTGGACATCATATGAAGATTTTATGGTCATTTTACTAAGGTTGCTAGATTTTTCAGGTTAATTATGAAATTGCCACTAACGGCGTATTAAAAATCTGCACTATTTGCAAATATTAAAACCTACATATCTCCTTCATTATAAAGTCAAATTGAGTGATTCAAAAGCCTAACTCGATTAGAATTTCACAAGGAATCTATTAAAGACATAAAAATCGAGTTTCGGGATCGTTTGGCACAAGAAACGAGGCAGAATAGCTGGCAGAAAAATATATATAAAACATGCAGACTTCTTCTTCTTCTTCAAATTTTCGAACCCACAGCCCTAGGAACGAATTTATTCACCACATATCATCTCCAAGTCATAGGTAATCAATCTTAAACTTTAATCTTTCAATTACTCATTGTTTTTCATCACATTTAAATCAAAAACTACGAATTTTTATGGTAAAAATTGAAGGTTTGGGTAGAATTAGGGAATTTTGTAAAAATCGAATCTTTACCTCGAATTGAGGTCGGATTTACAAACTAATTATATATTTGGATTCATGGGTGAATGCGTAAACGTAATTTGGTCCGAACCCCGAGTTTAGACCAAGCGGGTCCGGGGTCAGGTTTTCACTTTTTTTTAAAGAAAACTTAGGAAAAATTGTAATTTTTAATAAAGTTAGTTCCTTTAGCCTTAATTAATGATATTGAGTTAATTATGATTAGATTCGAGCAAGTTAGAGCAAGATTGTAAAGAAAAAAGTGTAATTGAGCAGTGAGTGGCCTGCGAAATTGAGGTAAGTGCTTGGTTTAATCTTGACTTGAGGGAATAGGAATTCCCACTTATTTGCTATGTGAATTGCATGTGTGTGGTGTATAAGTGAGGTGACGAATATCTATGCACCACCAAATGGTCTGTTAAACATGATCTCTTCCCCGTTCCCAATTTAATTGACTTATGTCTTAATTGTTCTATGTTCATTATTTGTTTCTATGACTACTAAGCTTTGGTACGTCGCTGTTAAATATTATTTGACTATTATGGAAGAGTATTGGTTGCGTGTTTGGTTCCCTTGTGGTACAGAAAGGTTGGGCAGGTTGGCCCTATTTTTTGGAAATATATTTATATATTCATGTTGGTTTCATTTTTGATAATATTGAGGAAGTTGTGAGAAATGCAGTTTAACTTTTTCGTGATTGTTGAGGTTCACGTGGTATTTGATTTCATTTGATTATTACCAATTGTTGTTGTAAGTGCGTTAAAAGTGTTGGTTGTTCTCTTGATTCTATCATGGTACATAAAGACCGAGTTGGGTTGACAATGTTACGGTGGTTACATATATCCTGACTGGTTTTATTGTGGGATGATATTGGTTAAAGCTTACGAACTATACTGTTTTCTGTTTGCAATTGTTGAAATAAAAGTGTTGTGAAAGGCTTGGCCTGAACTGTGAAAGTTTTGGATGAATAAACAAAATTGACTGTGATAAGGGGGTTGTGATAATGGGGTTGTGATAAGGGTGGATAATTGATAGTGTTAAGGGTGGACATGTGGGATCGGGTTGCACGCCGCAACAAGACAGTGATAAGGGAGTATAATTATGTTCTACTGTTTACTCTACGATTTTTCTCATATTCTGCACATACGGTTATTTTAAAGTAAAGTTTGGAAATTCGGAAACTTGTGTGAGATCTTGGTGATAGTTGAGGCCTGGAATAGGCGACCGAGTTATTATATTTATTGTTTCAGGTATATTTCTCTTGTTCGTGTAGAATTGTTTTATTGCGTTATTGTATATATTATTGTCACAGGTTATATTTTGGTAATGCCTCGCCGTAGCCTCGTCACTACTCGTCGAGGTTATGCTCGACACTTACTCAGTACATGAGGTCGGTTGTACTGATACTACACTCTGCACTTTTTTGTGCAGATCCAAGTACCGGCTAGCAGTAGAGATATTTAGAGCTGCTACCTTTTTTTTCCCGGAGACACAAGGTATATCTGCCGGCGTTCGCAGATCCCGTGAGTCTTCTTTATAATATTGAGACTACTGTGTTTATTTGATTCAGAAGAGTTACACATTATTTCTTTCAGCCCATTATTTGTAGTATTCTTTACTAGTTCGTGAATTGTGACACCAGACCATGGGTAGTCTTAGAGTTGTTTATATGATTAGTTCGTGGCTCGATTTATTTATTTGTTAATTATTTAACAGTTGGAATTATTCACTGGATACCATTAGATTAAGTTTACTTTAAATTTATTTTATTATGTTTAAATGGATAATCAAAGGAAAATAGCTAATCGAACTATAACATTAGCTTGCCTAGCAAGTGTGGTGTTAGGCGCCATCACGATCCCTAAGATTGAGAATTTAGATCGTGACACGGTCACACACGTTGCATCCAGTATTAGTTGTCTCCTGATTCATCTTTCGCCTATCTTCGATTTCATGTTTCATTTTAACATTCAACCACTTGTTATCAACCAATTCTACCTCATATACTTGCTAAGAAAATTTAACCTTTTCAGAGTGTCTCGAATATAAAAATTACCTTGTAAAATTTTAATGAAATGTTAAACTAAAATTAAAAATAAACTTTTTCTTTACATTATAATGACACATTTTAATTGGGTAAAAATATTAATTCATTACAAAAATTATCGCACAATTGTTAATGAATTTATTTCTTAGTGTAGATAAAGACAATACTTACAAAAATATTAAAATTTTCTAAATATTTCTAGAACAAGTAAATAAAACTTTTACGACTTGAATTGAAATAAAAGAATAATTTAATCATATCATTAATTAAGGTTAATTCTAATATGTCTGAAAATTCATTTCTAAACTAGGTTTACAATAAGATATCACATAATTAATGTCTTTTTTACTCACTTGTAACTTGTAAGATTTACAAAATACCTTTTTTTTTCTCTAAACATCATTATGACACAAAAAAATAAATAACAAAAGGCTTATCTAATTTTTGTTGCATAGGGAGAGTCGAGGTTCCAAATTAATGGGAATCGCGTGGATAAAGAGCGGGGGAGATTTTCGGCAAAAAACTAGTGAACCTTTTTCTTTAATCGATTTCCAGCTGTACCTCATAGAAATTGGTGGCCAAAATTCAACCAGAGGAAGGGAGTTCACCCTGTCCACAAATTATAAGGGAAAAAATTGCAGCTTAGTGTGACGACCCCAAATCCTAACAGGTCATGATGACGCCTATAGTGAAATTAGGTTAGCCAACCATCACCTTACTGTGTTTTTTGTTCAATTATAATAGTTCACAATTAAATAATAAGCAAACAACCACATCATAATTAATATAATAAAGTATTAGCGTTCCCATATTAACCTAAACAACCTCCCAAGAACTGGAGTCAATAGTCATGAACATCTAAGAATAAATAAACTAACTCTGCTAAAAATATAATATATGTCTCTGAATCAAATGCTAAGACTAAATAAGGAAGAGAAATGGAGAAGTTGTGGACGTTGGACAACTACCTCGAAGTCCCGTGAAAATGCTGCTACCACACTGCGCCAGCTACTGCTGCGAACTAGTA
>ML278451.1:707-13316 GCA_005239495.1 Nicotiana undulata
TAATTCTACCCAAACCCTCAATTTTTACCATGAAAATTCTTAATTTTTGATTTAAAAGTGATGAAAAACTATGGGTAATTGAAGGAGTAAAATTTAGAATTGATTACCTATGACTTGGGGATGATATTTGGTGAAGAAATTCGTTCCTAGGGCTGTGGGGTTCGAAAATTTGAAGAAGAAGTCTACCCGTTTTGTATTTATTTTTCTGCCAGCTATTCTGCCTCGTTTCTCATGCCAAACGATACCTAAACTTGATTTTATTATGTCCAATGGATTCCTTGTGAAATTTTAATGAATTTAGGCTTTTTAATCACTCAATTTGACCTTATAATGAAGGAGATATTTAGGTTTTAAGATTTGCAAATAGTGCAGGTTTTTAATACGCCGTCAGGGGCAAATTCGTAATTAACCAGAAACATCTGGGCAACCTTGGTAAAATGGCCATAAAGTCCTCATACGATGTCCAAATTTGATGATTCTTTTATCTACGGGTCCGTAATTACGATACGGATCTAATACTTCATTCAAAACATAAATCGGAGCTCATTTGTTCAATATGATATCATTTATGCTTGAAGAAACGACGCTGAAGCATAAGAAAGAACGGGCGCAACACAACCCAAACCTATTTGAAACTCACCCGAGCCCTCGGGGATTTAAACCAAACATGCACACAAGTCTAAAAGCATCATACGAACTTGCTCGTGCGATCAAATCATGAAAATAACATGTAAAACTATGAATTAAATCTCAAAACTCATCATTTTCATCAAGAACACTTAAAGTTCATAACTTTTCAACCGAATGTCCGAATCATGTCAAACGAACTCCGTTTTTTACCAAATTTCACAGTAAACCTTTAAATACTATAACAAATCTGTACCGATCTCCAGAATCAAAATACGGGCCCGATACCAATAGTTTCAAACATTAATTCTTTTCTTTATTTCATTAATATTTCAGCAAAATAATTTCTTTCAAAAATTGAGTTCTAAGACTTGGGACCTCGAAATTCATTTTCGGGCATACGCCCGAGTCCTATAATTTACTGCGGACCTCCCAGGATCATCGAAACACGGATCAGGGTCCGTTTACTCAAAATGTTGACCAGAGTCAACTTTTATCAAATTTAAATTCTAAAAATCACTATTTCTCATATTTTCACATAAAAGCTTTCCGGTTTTGCGCCCGGACTGCGCACGCAAATTGAGGTATTTAATTTTTAGTCTTTCATATCTATTAAGCATGGAATGAAGTCTAATTTTATAAGATGATCCCTTGGGTCATCATAGGTCACAATAACTAGAATAGTTGAACAAGGTAATAACTAAGATGTAGAAATAAAAGCAGGAATTTAACAGCCCAGTGCAAGTAAATAAACAACAAAAGGCACGGCATGTCCCCTCGTGCATAACCTCACAATCCCTAGGCACAGAATGTCCCCTCGTGCATAATATATAATAAAATCACTCGGCACAGAATGTCCCCTCGTGCAATAAATAATAAACACTCAGCACGACATGTCCCCTCGTGCGATAAATAATAAAATCACTCGGCACGGAATGTCCCCTCGTGCATAGCCTCAAAGTCACTCGGCACGAAAAGTCCCCTCATGCATAGCCTCACAGTCACTCGGCACGGAATGTCCCCTCGTGCATAATATATGATAACAACAGCAATTTGGTATGAAAATTAAGCAGTACGAAAACCTCAAATGTACATAAATGATCAACAAAATTCTATCATCCCGACAAGGGACTCAGCTATAACCAAAACCCGATTACCCATTCACCTCCGAGCCTGGGTGTATAATAGGTTTTGGAAATCCGACCCTAAATTGAGGTCTAAGTTCCCAAATTTCGATATCCTTAGGTCTTTCCCCCCAAAATTCTCAGTTTCCCCATGGAAACCCTAGATTCTAAGGTGCAATCTTGTAAAAAGAAGTTAAAGAGTAAAGAAATTGAGTTAGAAATCACTTACTAATGTTTTTGAAGAATAAAAGTGGTTAGAAAATCGCCTCTTACGTTTTAGGGTTTTTGAAAAGTGGAAAATAGCTGAAAATTAGGTTATTTATAGGTACCCCCTCCTAGGCCTTCACCGCGGTCCACGGTAAGACGAGCGCGGCCGCGAAGGCCTTATTGTGGGTTCTCTGAAGTTCGACCACCGCGGTCCGCGGTAAAGCGACCGCGACCGCGGTGCTGCTGCAGGTCTCTCTGAGGCCTACACCGCGGTCCGCGCTAAGGCGACTGCGACCGCGAAGGGAGCACCGCAGACCACGCTAGGGCGACCGCGGCCGCGCTCCCAGGTTCAGAGACCTGTTACTGCACCTGCAATACTCAATGAATTTCAAGGTAATGCAACCCGGAACCTACCCGAAACTATCCCGAGTCTTCGGAACCTTAAACAAAAGTTCACACAACCTCGGAAATACGTTACAGACTTATTCCAGTATTTAAAACACCAAATCACTATCATAAACATCAAATTACACCTCAAATCACATAAAATTTCTCAACCTTTCTCAAACTTCACATTTTCCCACTTTCAGTGCAAATCTCATCAAATTCAACTCTGTCTCTCACCAATTTTTACAGATATTCAATTTAAACATATTGGATTTATCCTGGCTCCGTCACCATAGTACGGGCCTCAATTACACAGGTTTCCATCATATTTCTTTTTCACAACCTTTATAGTTTTCAGAAAACAGTTTTCTTTAAAATTTCATTATTTCATCAATCCTTTTCACATAAAGGCTTCCGGCTACGCGCCCGGGATGCTCTACACAACAAGGTGAGATAAGAAGGAGTCTTTTACGGCTTCGACACAAAGATTTAGATACAATTATACGAGATGACTTTTTCGGGTCATCACAATCTCCACCTCTAAAACAAATGTTGTCCTCGAACGGAACATGCTGGGGATAAAGGGGCCACAATAACTAGAATAGCTGAACAAGGTAATAACTAAGATGTAGAGATAAAAGTAGGAACTTAACAGCTCAGTGCAAGTAAATAAACAACAAAAGGCACGGCATGTCCCCTCGTGCATAACCTCACAATCGCTCGACACGGAATGTTCCCTCGTGCATAATATATAATAAAATCACTCGGCACAGAATGTCCCCTCGTGCAATAAATAATAAACACTCAGCACGACATGTCCCCTCATGCAATAAATAATAAAATCACTCGATACGGAATGTCCCCTCGTGCATAGCCTCACAGTCACTCGGCACGGAATGTCCCCTCGCGCATAATATATGATAACTGTGAGCACGTGATTTTTACCTACTATATGATCCTACAAAAGTTCAATAATTTAATAAGTTTTATGATTTTTATTGAATTTAGGTGCTATTGGTGAATTAATTTTACATTTATAGCCATAATTTTGATTTTAATGTTTATAAATAATTTAAGGTTGCATAACCTCCATCATTTGGAAAATTACAAATTTATTCTTCAAAAATTGCAAGCGTTAATTCATAATTTCACCTTTTAATCCGCCATAAATCAATTTTTCCTTTAAATTAGATAAAAATGAGAATTAGATTTAATTAGCATATTATTTGTAACTAATTGAAATAAATAACAACAAAAATGTCGATTATTGGATACAATGTAGTTTTACTAATTAATTGCTTAATTTAATCGTTTTCCCCAAACAAAACTGTGAAATTTATTCTTTAAATGATATAAGTGTTAAATTAAATGGTGTCTCTTTTAATCAATTCAACAATTAGTTTATAACAAGACAAATAATAATAATAATAATAATCAAAATTAGTTGTAACATTTTTAATTTTAATTAGAATTAGTATTAATTAAACTAAGTAATGTTAATTAGCCTAAGATGTTAAAATCGGACCTGGGCCAAAAGAAACCAAGCCCAAACCTGGTCTCTACACAACCTATACGCCCCAACCCATTTAATTAATACCCGCCCTGCCCCAGTCCCCAAACCCCAAACGACCTCGTTTTGATCATAACAAATCCCAGCCGTTGATCTCGTTTGATCTAACGGCTGGGAACTCCCCACCCCCTAGGTATATAACTATATCTAATACCCCCCCCCCTTCCATTTACCTAAGTATTACACCCCGCCCCCCTTTCCCCTCTGTCTCTCACCTCTCTCTAGAGACCCACCGTCCCTGCCGTCTCCCACCGTAGTCCCACCGTCCCCCCTCCCTAACTCCGCCGGCCGGAAATCGCCTTCGGTGGTGGAGCTTCTCCAATCCACCCCGAATTTGTACCAGACAACCCTCTCATCCCCCTCAACCTCGTCCCACCATTTATTTCCCAAGATGAACCACCAATTTTAAGTAATTTCAAATCTAAAAACCCGAAACCCTAGTTTTCTTCTACAAGTTGACTCGAAGACCTCTAATGACTCAAACCTACATGAGTCAATATCTCTTGACGAGAGTTATTGATTCATGTGGGTTTGGACCATTTCCAAGCCCGCCGAAATCCGGTCAAAATTCCGGCAAGCCGCCAGAGTTCACCCAAAGCCTTAGACGGGTATTCCCCCTCCCTTTCTACCTGTTTCTTTGTTCTTTTAAACCAAAATCATGAATATTTCGTTTTAATCACTGTTCTTATTGTGTCGCTGTTTTAGGTCTAGGTTTTGTTTCTCTTTCACTGTCTTCTTCTACATGTTCATGCTTCTTCTTCCCGATTAGTTAAGCTCTAAACATATTTGTGATAAGCATATTTTAGTTAATTCTTCTCGTCAATTAGTAACTAGGTTTCTTGATAACCATGATTCTTGGCATAGTTTGTTTTGTCACTATTTGTATGTGTGACTGTGTTTCTTCAATTCGCACTGCCTTCAATTTATTTGATTCAGCGTTAAACATGTTAGGCATGTCTTGAATGTTTGCAACCATGTTTAGTTGTTAAGGTTTCCTGCTAATCATTATCGATTTATTAGGTGTTTCTACTTGTTAAAATCAATATTTAGCTTTATTCTTGTTTAGTTTCCCAGAATACCTTCACTGTCACTTTCTCCCCTCTCTAGAGGTTACTGCCCATCTCTCTTGATTTTAGGTAATTATTGGGCAGGTAATTAGATATACCTTTTAAAACTAAGATAACTAATAGTTTAATTAAAAACTAACTCTAAGAACCTAGTTAACTAGTTAAGCTAATTATCTAACCTAGCTTCCTAAAAGGAGACTAAACTTCTAATTTCATTAAGGGTTTAGTTCTTAATATAACTTACTAAGTTAAAGTTAGCCAACACCTAATCAACCTCTTAAACCAGTCTAAAATCAGTAGGGATTAAGCACCTTAATTAATCAAGTCTAACAATTTGGTTATTTCTATTAATTAATCTAAGACAACTAGTTAGGATCAATTGGGCATTTGAGTTAACTAAGTTTAAGAATAATTGATTCACTTAGTTTCACATTTAAATAATTCTAAGTTCTTCAACCTAGAAGTTAACTTAGGTAGCCTCTTAAATAATTAACTGAAAATTTGTCCAAGATAATTAGTTTAGGATTAGTTAACTAAAACAAATTAGTTAACATGGGCTTAATAATTAGTTAATTTTCTGATTTTAGTAATTGACTAAACTAAATCAGTTAACTTAATCTAAGGAATTAAATTGATTGACTTACATTAATTAACAAGCTAAACCTAGTTAACTAATAGGAATTTAATCAATTAACCTTTAATTAGTTAACTTAAGCATAGTTAAACATAACTAGTAGTTAACAATAGTAAGCTAACTAGAGTTAATTAACTAAACTAAACCCAAGTAAGTAACCCTGGTTACCTAATGGTAAATATAGGGACTTCGAAGGGTATATCAGGTAATGTATATTAGGAAATAAGATATATAAGGATAAAAAGGTCTTTTAAAAGGGAAGAATGTTCTAGAATAGGGGGTAGCTGTCCCAAAAGATAAGGTTGGACAGCTGCCCTAGTACTATTTTCAGCTCTTGAATGAGGAATATGCCAAAGCATATCCCATCCTAAAAGATTCCTACAAATAGATCCTTTTGGTATAGATTTAAGGACTTTGGATTTTTTCTCTCTCTCAGCTACTGAAAACATCTTGAAAATACAGAACGTCAGAGTATCCTCCATTCATAAAAATTTCAAATAAAAAAAAAGATTCTGATTGTTGGAGCTTTAAACATGCATACCCAAGATTTCTGGGTCAATTCTTGCTGGGCTATTTGGTTTCCTGTGATCTCTGCTTGCTGTTGCTAGATTTCTTTTCTTTTGCTGATTGTTGTCACACTTGGCCTTTATTTGGCCAAGTTTCTTTTGCTGTTTTACTCCTAAAAAGGTATGTAAAACTAACCTCTTTTTTTATGAAATATAAAGATCTGAAATCTTCTGCCTTTCCTCCATGAATCTGTGTTTCTGTTTGTTTAAATTTGTTCATGTATGAACCTATGTGACAAAATGTGATGCATTACATTATGTTTATTTAGTTTCTAATCTCTAAATCTTATTTAAGTCTGCTTTATCTTAGAGCTGTTTGTGCATGATCGTGTAATTGAGGGGCTATTAGAAAATAGCATCAAAGGGTAATGAACTTAACCTCTAATGGTTAAGTTCATCCTATAAAGATGCTTAAATATTGGTCTGATTCAGGCCCTAGATATCTAGATATTCCTATGGAACAACACTAGGGTAGATGAATTTGACCCTCTATAATGGTCAAATCACCCCATATTAGGTTCTTAAATAGTAGCTTATCACCCCTTAAGGGTGAAAAATGGGTAATCAAAAGGTTCCTTGGAGTAAAGAATCTGCATCCCTTACAATGATCAGATTCATTCTCTAAAAAATGCCTAAATAACCAAATTTCTATATAGTTCAGAATTATGTTAGAATTTGCATTAGGGTAGATGAATTTGATCTTTCAATAGTCAAATTCACCCCATAATAGTGCATAAATAGTAGCATATCCTTGAAATACCTCTATTAGGGTATAAAATAAATAGGCAAAATGCCTCTTAGGTTAAATAATCTGAATCTCCTAAAATGGTCAGATTCTGTCTCTATGAAGCCTAAAAAGTCAAAATTATGGTGTAATTGTCAAGGGGAACTAAAAAATGAAATCTATGGAGCTGAATCTGACCCCTTTTATGGCCAGGTTCAGTCCATAGAAACTGCGAATATGCTTTGTTCCTCTAAGAGTGTCATTAAAGATTGAATATAACCTTTC
Source organism: Nicotiana undulata (assembly GCA_005239495.1). Classification (NCBI taxonomy): domain Eukaryota; kingdom Viridiplantae; phylum Streptophyta; class Magnoliopsida; order Solanales; family Solanaceae; genus Nicotiana; species Nicotiana undulata. The sequence goes on from ML278451.1 coordinate 7,899, forward strand.
TTCATGATTAGATTCATCTTTTAGCGACGCTCAAAGGTATATTCTAAATATTGGCCAAATAGTAAAGTGTTGGACCTATAATCTTAAATTAATGATAAGAGATGCTCTTCTTGGTGTTCCTTGTTCACTGAAGAGACTTAGTAGGCAGGACACCATATAGATTTAGACTTAGTTTTTAGTGTTGGCATTATGGGATTAAAACCTGACCCACTCATGGTCAGGTTCACACCAAAAGATGCACAAATAATTCTATTTTTTTTAGTATAGCTTAACATAAGCATTGTCAGGATTAAAATTGACTCTCTCATGGTCAATTTGGTTCTGAGGGATGCATAACACTCAATTAATTGGGGTGTTTGCATATTACAAGGGAAGGCACAAGTATATGGCCTTAAGGGAATTCAAGTCACGCAAATTAGCCAAAACCTCTTCTTTTCTCTTTTTTTAGTTTTCCCATCTTCTAAAATATGCCTAGATGGCAGTAGTTTGTATTCTTTTTCAGAATCATATAATTAAAGACTGGACTGTACGTTTAATTTCAAGTTTTTTCATATTCTTGAAGTTTCAAATTTTTATATTTTCCTGTTCTGGAAGTAATATAGTGATATTAGATAAAAGAAAAATGTGTGGAATCTGTATAAACACTCGTTCGAATCTTGCAAAAAGATTATTTCAAATTCAGTAAAGTTTCAACGTGAAGGGGATTAGCAGGATATCTTCAAAAAAAAAAATTGCATCTTATAATCTGCTAAAATCAACATATAAACGTATGTGAATTTTGACCCTTTAGAAACATGAGATTAGGTTGTTTAAAAATTAGTAAGAATCATAGTCTCAAAATTAATAAGGCTGCCCGTGGCTTGATCTTTGTTAGAAATCACAAAAGATTCTGAAAGAAGCGTTTACCTGGCCAATTCATTTAAGAATTAATGAGTATTCTAGATCCATGTTTAGGCTGTCTAAAAAATGGAAAAAAACTGGAAAAATCTGTTGTGTATGTATGAATGAATATGTATTTTGATTACCATATTTTCCTATTTATTCATCAAACTGAAAAGTAGAGATCATTAAGACTTAGCTGAATTTCCTAAACTAGTGACCTCCCTATAAAGTAGTCGTAATTAGGAATGGCCAAAATAGTTGAAATAATTTGGGCCTAAAATATGGCCATAGCCCGAAACATACTATCTTTGGATTAATGAACACCATTTTAGGCAATCTTTTAGGTAGAGTGATATCTTTAGTTTTAAAATTGGGTAAGAATCGAATAAATTCTAAAACTACCATAATCTACACTTAGGAGTGGCAACTCATGCCCCCGATCCACAACTCAAAATATTAGTAAAATACGTATATAGCAACCACAGGTGCATTTTATGTGACGTGTTTACCATGTGCTCGAAAACAACAAGTGTACGCCATCGTAACCTGTCCAAAATAAATCCATAAACGTCCTAATTTATTTTAAAACTAAAATTCTCCTTCAAATGGAAAAAATAAAGAATAATCGAATATCGCCTCAAATAGGCATTATAAAACCTTCATGACCATTAGTCTTGACCACGTAATCTACACTCGGGTACGATAGCTCATGTCCCCGTCTTCAACTTCAAATCATAATAAAATCACGTGTTGCAATTACGGGTGCATTTCATGTGGCGTAATTGTAATACGTCCAAAAGCAGACAAGTGCACATCCTCGTGACTTGTTTTCAAGATAAGTCCATAAATGTCAAAAACGGTTCAAAAATGAAAAAAAGGCTTAATTCACAATGGGTTAAACAAGTAAATAATCGGACAATTTAGGCCAAAAAATTAATAGTTAAGCGATCGTGCTAGAACCACGGAACTCGGGAATGCCTAACACCTTCTCCCGGATTAACAGAATTCCTTACTCAGATTTCTGGTCGCAGACAACTTAAAACGGAGTCAAACTTCCTCGGTTTGGGATTTTCAAAACAAAACGGTGTCCCGAAACATCGTCAAAAATTCGGGTGGCGACTCTGAAATAATCATAAATCCCAAATTTGATTAATGTCACTTTAATTGGAAAAATTCCCTTATTACCCTTCATCAATACGGGGTAGTGAAAAAGGAGGTGTGACAATAACAACAACAATTTGGTATGAAAATTAAGCAGTAGGAAAACCTCAAATGTACAGAAATGATCAACAAAATTCTATCATTCCGGCAAGGGACTCAGCTATAACCAATCTCACTCAAAAGTAATAATTTCAACAGTAAAATCCTCAACCTAACAAATAATCATTTACTTCCCATTTCATGAAATAACCTCGATGTATCACTCCCAATAAACCATTTAGTCGTAACATAAAGAATACCAATAACACGATATAAATTATAAAGTTCGACTCACGGGCATGCTTGACCACAACATATAGGTACTCGTCAGCTCACCTATACATTGAACATGATATAACACATAGCACATAGACTCTATACCTATTTCCTCAAGCTAAGGTTATGCCAAACACTTACCTAGGTGCCTCGAACACAATCAAGCCTTAACTACCGCTTTAGCTCTTGGTTCCGCCACCAACACGCTCGTATCTAGCCACAAATTACTTAATTATATCAATAAAGGCTAATTGAATCAATTCTAATGCATGGAAATGAGTTTTCTAAAGTTTTCGCAAAAAAGTCAAAAATCGACCTCGGACCCGCTTGGTCCAAACCCGAAATTCGGACCAAAACCCGATTACTCATTCACCCTCGAGCCCGGGTATATAATTGGTTTTGAAAATCCGACCCCAAATTTAGGTCTAAGTTCCCAAATTTCGATATCCTTAGGTCTTTCCCCAAAATTCCCAATTTCTCCATGAAAATCCTAGATTCTAGGATGAAATCTTGTAAAAAAAAGTTAAAGAGTAAAGAAATTTATATAGAAATCACTTACCAATGTTTTTGAAGAAGAAAAATGTTTAGAAAATCGCCTCTTACGTTTTAGGGTTTTTTAAAAGTGAAAAATAGCTGAAAATTACGTTATTTATAGGTACCCCCCTCCCTGGCCTCCATCGCGGTCCGCGGTAAAGCGACCGCGACCGCGGTGCTGCTGCAGGTCTCTCTGAGGCCTCCAGCGCGGTCCACGCTAAGGCGACCACGGCCGCGAAGGGAGCACCGTGGACCGCGCTAGGGCGACCGCGATCGCGCTCCCAAGTTCAGAGATCTGTTACTGCACCTGCAATACTCAGTGAATTTCAGGGTAATGCAACCCGTAACCTACCCGAAACTATCTCGAGCCCTCGGAACCTCAAACAAAAGTGCACACAACCTCGGAAACACGTTACGGATTTATTCCAGTATTTAAAACACCGACTCACTATCCTAAACATCGAATTACACCTCAAATCACATAAAATTTCTCAACCTTTCTCAAACTTCACATTTTCCCATTTTCAGTTCAAATCTCATCAAATTCAACTCTGTCTCTCACCAATTTTCACAGATATTCAATTTAAACATATTGGATTTATCCTGTCTCCGTCACCATAGTACGGGCCTCAATTACACAGGTTTCCATCATATTTATTTTTCACAGCCTTTATAGTTTTCAGAAAATAAATTTCTTTAAAATTTCATTGTTTCATCAATCTTTTTCACATAAAGGCTGCGCTACGCGCCCGGGCTGCGCTACACAACAAGGTGAGATAAGAAGGAGGCTTTCACGGCCTCGACACACAAATTTAGATAAAATTATATGGGATGACTTTTTCGGGTCATCACAAACTATTTTGACAGGCTTACCCGAGCTAGCTTATCAACATAAAAGTATATTTATAAACCATGATTAATTTTAAAGTACATTTTAAATTTTTAATAAAATTATCCATGATCACATGTATTTTTGTGTTTAAACTCACTATAACATAATTACCATAACATAGTTTGTTGTTCTTTTCATTTCTCTAGCGGTTCACTCGCGCAACTGTGCTCAACCAGGATGGGTTCCTAATATTACTGTGATATCTCATATGTTTATTTTTCTCAGGTTATAGTCCACCAATGTAGTTCACATACAAATGAAGCTCATAACATCTGTATCACTCAAAGAAAGCTCATATAATCAAGCAAATTACATCAAACGATGAGTTGAGGGGGGGGGGGGGGGGGGGAGTCTAATAATAATAATACAAGATAGTAACTTTCTTCATATTAAAGATCGAGAGAATCTCTTATCTCCCTCTAGAATATCAATGATGGATACAAACACTACACCACCAATTATACCACCGGATAACATTAACCAAATGGAGATGGAAGAAACCACAATGCACTCCTACAAGGAAATTGTCATGACCCCAAATCTTAACTGGTCGTGATGGCGCCTATCGTGGAACTAGGCTAGCCATTATCACATAACTACCCAATTGTTTTGGCGAATTATCCCAAATTATTTAATAGTCCTTCATAACAAGAATATTATTTTCTAACCCTTTAACAAAACATAATTAAGCTAACAATCTATAATCATTTTCCCAGAACTGGAGTCAACAGATCACGAGCATCTAAGAGTAATGCTACACTGCTAATGTCTTAATACAATGTCTCCGAACCAAATTCTAAATACTAAATGAAGGAAGGGAAATGGAGAAGCTGTGGACGCTGGACAGCTACCTCAAAATCCCGGATGCTAACGCCGAACGAACTAGGATGGCTACTGCTCAGAACCCGTACCTGGATCTTCACACAGAGGTGCAGGGAATAATGATGAGTACGCCAACTCAGTAGTAATGAAAATAAATCAAGTCTGGCGATAAGAAAAACACAGTAACAAAACATCAATCCACAGTAGTAAAATACTGAGCTCTAACAGTGAAAATATTTAGGCATTATCTTTAAATCCAGTTTTTCGTAAAAATCCTTTGAACAAGTATGAATCCCAATGTTTCGCGGTAATATTTCCAAAAGCCTCAGTAATAAAGATGAAAGGAATCATAATCAAAACTCAGCAAAATATCATTATAAATCGCCCCTCGGGCCAAATCATCACTCATAATCAGTCACTCAGCACCTCACCATCACTCAGCAACAGTCACTCAGCACCTCACAGACACTCATGCCTCCTAATGACTCATCATTCGGATCTCGCACTCAGTAGGTAGGTACCTGCGCTCACTAGGGGTGTACAGACTCTGGAGGGGCTCCTACAACCCAAGCGCTATAAATAGCCAAGTCATAGCAATAAATCACTCTGGCTCTCGGCCTCTCTCATATCATAAATATCCTCATAAAATTGGCTCTCGACCCCACTCAGTCAGACACTCTCAAAATGCCACTCGGGCCATAAATAAACGAGGTTCTCGACCCAATACAGTATTTTATTTCATGAATAATTGTGAACAACTAATTTTTTACCACACACAAATTCTATACTATTTTAGTGTAAATATTTCTTTT